>JAPDFK010000024.1:0-261501 GCA_027569635.1 Lasiosphaeriaceae sp. G1095 | reverse complement strand
ACTTAAATTTAAATAATATAATTTTAAAAAGTATAGAAATATATATATTTTTAAATTATACTTAATAAAAAAAATTAAAAACAAAACTATTAATATATTTTATAATTTAAAATTATAATAATAAAAATAAAAAAGTAATCTTTATATAAAGCTTAATAATTTAATAAATTAATTAATAAACTATTATTATTTTTATATTCTTTTTTTTATTTTAAAAAATAAAATTATAATTTTAAAATATTATATAAGTATATACTTAATTAAAAACTTTATAATAAATAATTTTAATATAATTTTTTAAAAAAGATTATTATTTACATTTTAAAAAAATAATTATAAAAGTTATTTAATTATTATATAATATTGTGGGAATAATAGCCCTTTGAGGGGCATGGAGTATTAAGAAGGTAAAAAGGGGTAGCCATTACGTGACTATAGGGACTACAGGGACTTATATGGATCGGCCACATCAAAAGGCTTCCTATTAACCTAGTTAGAATCTTTCTTTTTATAAAAAACAAGATAGATCAATGCAACTACTATATAACCTACTAGCTACTACTATATAGCTAACCAAACTACTTATTGCAATAGTTATTAACTAATGTAATTAACCCTGTTAATTTAATACTAATTAGTAGTTAACTTAATATGGTTCGACTATAAAGTAGTAAAGATCCGGTAGTAGCAACGATTGTAATTTACTACTAAGTAATTACAATTGTTAAATAGGAAATAGCACGCATTTCAATACGGGAAAAGCACTACTTATATATAAAAAGCCCTAATAGTATTGCAACGGCGTACACGAACAAGCTTCTTCTAAGCATGTAAAACTCTTAAAGGAAATAGCAAAATGAAAGCTTTAAAAACAGTTAAAGAGAAGGCATACCTCGTTATAATCGGTTACCTACATTTATTACACATTTTAATTAAAGTAATTGCAATTGTAATTATAGCTTTATAACTTTTTAATTACTATAAAGAACCCCTCTATTTACTTAACCTTTCTATTAACTTACTTTTCTATTACTATATTTATATAAAATAAAAATATTCTAATATAAAGATAATATAGCAGCTTTATGCAATAACTCTAGGATTATTAGTATTATAAACCTTGCTTGGGAAAGCAAAAACTTTAACTTTAACGATAAGAACTAATGCAAATTAAAGCCTTTAAATACTTATTTAATTAACTATTTTAATATTTATAAGGATAACGAATTTACTAATAAAATGTTTTTTATTTAATTTAAAGAAGACTTTTAAAATTGGGATAAAAACATTTTTAAAAATTTTAACAAAACCCTTTGTATAACTTTTAAGTATTTCCTTTATAATTATAGTATTTATTTTAACGGTAATAGCATTATTTTAGTTTAGCTTTATAACCTAGTAAACGCTAACAAGTTCCTTAAATAGTTAAAGTAAAAGCTTAGCGAATATATTATTATACGAGGAAATAAGTTTAAGTTATATTACAACCCAAATACTATTAAAAACAAAAAAAAAAAGGGTAAAAGAAAAGGAAAAAACGTTATTAATAATAATAATAGCGATCCTTTAATAGTTTAGCTTAAAACCCCCAAAACCCTTGAAATTAAAATTTTGAAAATTTTAAATATTATACCTAAGTGTAGTATAAAAATCCTTATAATTAACATTATAGCAAAAGTTTTAACTAACTTAAGTAAGCTATATAATAATAATAAGAAGTTTAATAGCAAGTTTTATAATATATTAAATGTAAAGATTAAGATTTTTTAAGACTTTTATAAAAAAATGGGAGTTTTGTAAGATATATATTATAAAGTATACTTAATTATATTAAGGAATAAAGTAAAATAATTCTATTATAATTATATTATTAAAAAGAGCTTTTCTTTTAATTAAATAGTATAATAAACTAAACAATTTTTCTATATAGTTAAAAACTAGCAGCTTTATTTATAAAAATAATAGTTTATTACTTTTTAATAAGTTATAATAACTAACCTAAACAAAACCTTATTAAAGAACTTTAAAATTGTAATTATATAGCTATAGAAAATTCACAAGGGATTATTAAGCAATTACTAAAGCAACTACAACCTTACAAAGTAGTTAATTAATGCTTACTAGGGCGTTAAAGCCTGTACACCAGTTATTATTAAGCTAACAACTACCTTTAAAAATGTTACTTCCAACTTGTAGAGTACAGTTGGCATTTACTTGCAATACTATAAATAGATCTTTGAATAGTACTATACTGCTTAAAATCCCTATTATTATAACCCTAATAATAATAATAGAAATAAGTAATATTAGGTTAATTGATAGTATAAAGGTAGTAACTGATTTAATAGTAGAAATAGTAACTAAGGAAACTACTGTAGCAGCAGCGGATTCTAGCAACTATTCAAACTTTTTAGTAATAACAACGATTACAATAGCAATAACGTTAAAAAATGCTTTGTATACAAAAAACAAAGCTATTAGTCTATAAAGCACTTAATTTTTAAGTGTTAACCAAAATAATAATAGTAAAAGCGCTATATATAGGAATACGGTAACAGAAATAACAATTTTATAATATTCCTAATTAATTATAAAAGTATTAATATTAGTAGCTTTAAAGCTAAAATTAAAACTAGCACTAGCAAATTCAATATTTAGTATAGCTAATAAAAATTAGGCCTAAATATACTATTTGAAAGCTTTTATATATTCTACTATACAATTAACGGGGATACAACTGTTATTATTTTAAATAACTAAGCAATTATTTATATTATTATAAAAGCTAATATTTTTAAATAATAAACTTTTAATAAACTTATATATATTTTCTATTTTAGGAACTGCTATAATATAAAGATTTTCCAAAGAATTATACCTAATATAAGAGTAGCTAGAGTATTAATAGCTAGCAAAAATTAGGTTTGAGCACTATAGAAGAAGATCTCGAACATGAAGATCAACCTCTTAATGGCTAGTAACTACTGAATGCGATTTGGTAATAACCTTGAAAGTGTTTTTTTAATACCGTTATTGTAAAAACCCTATTTAACATTTTTAATTTTTAAGTTATACAAGCAAACACTCTATTCTTACTTTACTTTTTAGATATAAATAAATATAGCGTTTACTTTAACAATATTTTTAATATTATTGTATATAAAGGAAAAAGCTATTTAATTATTTGTAAATAGAGTTACTTATTCCATTTGCTAGATAAACCCGAAAAAACTATAACTTAGTATAATATAACAAAAACTAAGTTATACTAACTATACTAACAATTTAGCTACTTTTTAATTAAACACTTATATAAAGTACTTACTTGTACTAGTTATAATAAGCTTAACTAAAATATTATAAAAAAGATTATAAAATTTTATTACTAATATTAAATATATAGTAGCCCGCTTAACTAATTCTAATTTATAATTTATAACGATATTAATTTTAATTACTAAATTTTTATAAATATTATATATATTAGCGGAAAGTTTATTATTTATATTATTAATAAAATAATTACTTTTTAAATAATACAATTTCTTTATAATATAATAGCGAAAACTATTTAAAATATTATTTAAACTATATAAATTAATATATACATTAAACTATTTAATATTATTGTTATTAACGTTAATACTAACTTTACAATAGTAAAATTCTATAATAACGCTAAAACAATAATAATTATTATTAAAAAAGTCCTTATTAAAGCTTACAATTTAATAAGCAAGCTAAAGCGTTACTACAAATTATTACAACGTACGTATAAAATTATCTTAGCAAACTTATAAAGTACTAGTATAATGTTAGACTAAGTTTTGCAAATAACTATGAAGATAGTAAACAATATTGTTAGCTTTAACAAATTGGTTTCTATATTGCTTATTTTTGGAATTTATTTATACATATTCTTTTTATTATTACTATTACCGTCTATTAAAATACGCGCAAATACTATACGTAAAGCGATAGCTAAAATGCAAAAAGCTAAAGCTAAACATTAAATTAATAAAGCCCTTGCTACCCAGAATAGTCTAAGTACCCTTGTAACTTTTAACTTTCTACTTTAAAATAAAGTTAAAGTATAGCGGGAAGCATAAAGATGGACTGGATTGCATATTTTACTCGTATAAAACGGAAAAACCTATATAATTAAAATTAATGGAAAACCAACCAATTTTTAAGTTATAATAATTAAGCTATATTACTAAAACAAGACTACGGTTATTCTAGATACTAAAATTAATTATAACCTTAACTATACCCCCAACTACAATAATAACGATAATTAGGCGCTACCGAAGGAAGCACCCCCAGCCCCAAAATAATGCAAACGGCCTCCTAGCTTTAAAAATAAGCCTAAAATCCAGACTTCTAATATTAATATTATTATAACTAAAGGAGTTACTCTTATAATAGCGTATATAATAACGAAAAAGCAAACTAATTATAACCTAACAATTTAGCTTTAAAAAAAAGGAAAAATTATAATTGTAGGTGAACTGTTTAAGTAGTTTAACGAAAAAGAAGTTAATGCTTTTATTTTAAGAGGAGTATTTGAATTTAAGCAATATAACTCTAAAAAGTATAATAATATATATATTTTTAAATTACGCTTAGTAAGAGAAATTAAAAGTAAGGTTATTAATATGCTTTATAAAAAATTACGTTTTATTATTTAAAGTTATAATAACGAAAGTAAAAAGGTAATTCTTATATAGAGCTTAATAATTTAATAAGCTAGTTAGCAAATTATTATTACTTTCGCACCCTTTTTTCTACTTTAAAGAATAAAGTTATAGCTTCGAGATATTATATAGGCGTATACTTAATTGAGAACCCTACTATAGCAGATAATTCTGGCACAACTTTTTAAGGAAATCTGCTACCTACACTTTAAAAGAACAATTATAAAGGTTATTCAATTGTTATATAGCATTGTTAAAACAAAAATATACTAGTGGGCGATTTATTTTAAGCACTATTAGGAGCAATTAAATATAACAACTTTTACTTATAACCCTTGCTTACTAGTTATAGCGTTTAACTTAGAATATTTTGTAGTAGTTAGTATGCAAATTGATAATATAATTAGGCTAAGCAATATAGGATTTGAAGCATTGGAAAATAATAAGCTTAAGGAAGTTAAGTTTATAGCTAAGCCAAAGGAATTGCTAACTTTAAAAAACTTAATAATTTTTAATAGCTATATTTTAGCTTATAATAGCGAGAACCTTACTTTATAGCAAAAGAAGCAAGGCAAAAAGCTTTAGAAAATTACTATTCTTTAGGAATACGTTAAATAGCATGTGCATAGCATATACATTGCTTTCATTTACTAACCCAAAGCAGTATTCAACCTATTTATTATAATATAATATAAAGAACTTAAAAAAGAAGATATTGCTAGAATAAATAAACGAATCCAATAGCAAATAAAAAATTTTAACTACAACTTTACTTTTATTCTAATAAATCTTTTAATAGCGAAGTTGTTCATTTTCGCTAACGGTTTATTCGCTAACAATAAGGACCTAAGCTTACAAATTAGCTTTATAATCTTTTTAGCAAATGAAAAGCTATATAATAGCAAGTTTATAATAACTAGTAATTTAATTTATTAGTTTTCTATTAAGTATAAGCAGGTTATTTATAGCGTTCTAGCTTTTAAAATCTATATGATAGCTAATAGCGTTAATATAACAATTGCTTTTAATATTATAATTAATATAATTCTAACCAAGTTGAATATTAAGAAAATTCTTATTATTATCTACACTAACTCGTTCTCTCTATACAAGTGTTTCGTAAAGCTTAGAACTACAAAAGAAAAGCGGCTTATAATTAACATTATAAGCCTATAACAAGCGTACAAGAGATAGGAAATCTTCGAAGTCTGTTGGATCTATAGAAACGATAACCTGGCTAATGTTATAACTAAAGCAAGACTAAATAAGGCATTGCAAACTTTTATTAATACGAATATAATAACAATGCGCGTATAGGGGTAGGTTAAGCGTAATTATAAAGTTTATAACAATAACGATAAAAGTACGGTATAAAAGAGAGACTGCTAGTGTGGGAATAATGGCCCTTTGAGGGGCATAGAGCATTGAGAAGGTAAAAAAGGGTAGTCATTACGTGACTATAGGGACCACAGGGACCTATATAGATTAGCCACATCAAAAGGCTTCCTGTTAACCTAGTTAGGATCTTTCTTCTTACAAAGAATAAGATAGATTAATGCAACTACCACACAACCCACTGGCTACCACTATGTGGCTAACCAAACCACTTATCGCGATAGTTGTTGACTAACGTGATTGACCCTGTCAATCCAACAAATATTATTAAAGTAAAAATATATTAATAAATAATTTATTTTAAATATTATTAAAAATAACTAAATATAATAATTTTTATTTATAACTTTTACTTACTAATTATAATATATAATTTAAAATACTTTATAATAATTAATATATAAACTAATAATATAATTAAACTAAATAATATAAAATTTAAAATATTAAAAAATAATAAACTTAAAAAAGTTAAATTTATAATTAAACTAAAAGAATTACTAACTTTAAAAAACTTAATAATTTTTAATAATTATATTTTAATTTATAATAATAAAAACTTTACTTTATAATAAAAAACATAAAATAAAAAGTTTTAAAAAATTACTACTTTTTAAAAATATATTAAATAATATATATATAGCATATATGTTACGGTTCTGATTGGCAGCAGAGTGTAGCCTTAGGCAGCCTCCTAGGTGGGACCAGTAGGACCCTTTTGGGTAGGCGGACTAATTAGGGTCATTCTAAAGTCTTGTATATTGGAATTGTAGGACGAACGAGATAGGGTGGGGTACTAATTAGTTAGCTTAATCTCGGTATCCTATAGGACGGGACTAAAGGACTACTTTCATAGTTCTAGTATTTGGGATAGCAGAATGCAAAGAAGCATTTCTATATAAGCAAGTAGGCTAAAGGGTTTTTACAACACTTTAGTAGTTATTAAAGTATTTTTTAGCAATTGTATTGGTTACAACTATATAACCCTTGTTACTCTATTTGCTATTATACATTTTATAAGCACACCTTTATACCCAACCTTAACTCTAGCACCTGCTTTGTGTAGATCACAACTCTAGGTTATAATACATTAATAACTCTTTAAAGGTTGCTTATAGGGGACAGTTAATATAAAACACTCTAGCTACTTCGCCAGACATTATTGGGACTCTAAAACTGTCTTTAAAAAATAATTCGCTAGCCAACTAGCTAGCACAACTCCGACTAAGCAATATGTTAATAGCAAAGTTAACTATAAGCCTACTTATTAAAATAATAAACCTAAGAAAAGTAATTGCCTAGCTTAAAAAAAAGCTTGCGATATTTAAAGCCTAATAAAACACACTATTATAATATAATGCTAATAAGTCCAAAGTAAAATTTAACTAACTAGCACGTTTTAGAGGTAATAAGAAGGAGCTTTAAAGCTTTATTATTACGTATAAGTCGTACTTCGTTTATTATTCAAAGAAGTTCTTGCAAGCCCATAATAAGGTTGTTTTTGCAATTTTAAAACTAGAAGGAAAAGCCCAAATATAGTTTAAACTTATTAAAAGGGATTATATAAAAAATAGCATTGCAAACTAGGAAAATTTTATAGTACTAATTTACAAACGTTTTAATAACTTTAAAAAAGAAATTTCGAAAGTCTTTGGAAAAGTTAATAAGTTTAAGCGTAATTAAGAGCGTTTCAAAGCTTTAAAATAGAAAAAAGTAGTAAGTATATACGCTTTTGCATTCTATGAGAAAGTAGTTAATACAAAATAGAGCAATGATACCCTTGTCCTTACGTTTTATAAAGGATTTAAAAGCAAAATTAAGGATATTTTTATTATAATTCCTAAAGAAGTTACACTTAATAAAGCTATTAAACAAATAGTATAAATAAATAATAAACTTTATTAAAGGGAATTGGAAAAGAAAAGCAAATACAAGCTTTATTATATTTATTTAAATAAAGGATGATATTATACCTAATAAAGTATAGTATATAGTACTTACGTAAAATCTATAAATATAAACGCTATAAATAAGCAGCAATTAAAGCGCAATAAAAAAAACGTTAATTGCTATTATTATAGCAAAAAAGAATATTTCGCCAAAAACTACACTAGTATGCTAAAGCCTAATTAAAAGGTAGTACTAAATAAAGACGTTTTTTTTATAAAGTAAGATTAAGGCACTAGCGATTTAACTGACGTAGAATATAAGGTTCTTACATATAGAGGGCAAATACTTAGTCAAGCACGCTTAAAATTAGCCCCGCTAAAAAGCCAAGTCTTCTTGCTGGAAGGTTGGGCCCTAGTCTTAATAAGAACGACTAAAGTTGAAGAAACTAAGGACGTGCCTAAAGAGGTCAATATAGTCAACTATAATAAACCTACAAATAATTTAATTACTTTAGAAAAGTACGACTAGTACAACCTATAGGAACTTGCTTAAAAAGAAAAAACTATAAGTGAATTTAAAAAGCGGCTATAAAAAGTTAATTTTGAATACTTTTAATAAAACGAATAAAACTTATTAGTAAAGTTATTTAACTTTTTAAACAATTGCAATTTAGACAAATAATTCGTAAATGTAATATTATTTTTAAAACGATGGTTAGGCTTATAATTAATAGATTTTAATAAGTTAGAAGAGTTTGCACTAGTAATTATAAAATTATAATACAAACAAGTAATAGGAGATGCACTACAGCTGCACCCACTACACCCCCACTATAACGAAGTAGTGTAGTACTATTATATATATACTTTATACTTAAAATACCTTATAAAAAAGCTATAAAAAGGACTATTTTCTAAGAAATAATAGGAGGTAGGAGTGCTTTAGCTAGTATAAATAGTTGTAAGTAGCTTAAATGAAAAAATGTTTAAAGTAGCTCAAAATACTAGAAAGGTCTTTTAAAACTATTAACATTTTCTTATTGTATACTTTAAAGGACGTAAGTTAAAAGATTGTATAATAGTATAGTATAAGGAGTATAAGTACTAAAAACTTTATGCTTAGTATAAATTAAACTACGTTTAGGTAGTAATTAACGTATAGGATAAACTAATGTAAAAAAATAGGGAGCAAGCTAGCTAGCTAACGCGCTACTAAGCCCCTAGCCTAAAACTTACTTTAGAATAAAATAAAGGTTTTTAAGTTATAATTAACTAAGTTTTTAACGTAGTATAACTACTTTTAAAAAAGCCCTTAAGATTAATAGTATTTACAAAATTAATAAATACATTAACTAACTAATAACTAAAGTTTAGGAGGACTACGCCTACATATGCATTACACCCCCCTATATTGCATTTTTTAAGAAGAGAATGTAAAAGTAGAGAACGATTTTACTATTTGAAAAACAAGGAAGCAACTTAGCTAGAGAATAGCTAATAGAACTTTACGTTAATATTTTTAAAGTTTTTATAAATAATAAAAAATAAAAGTTAATAATTTAAATATTATAAAAAAACGCTACGTTTATAATAATAATAAACTTTAAAGCAATAATAACGTTTATATTATTTAAAATTATTAATAAGTAGAAAATACTTTAAAAAAAAAAAGATTTTTTATAGGATAATAATAGTTAATAGAATAATATTAGATTATAATAATAATAAAGTAACTAAAGAGATATTACTACTAAAGGTTAAAATTGTAAGTAAAATATACAATTAAGTATTTAATATTATAAATTTTAAAAAAAAGCAAGCAATTTTGAAAAAGCTTTAACTATAAACCTTTAATTTAAATATTAATTAGTTTAGCAATTATATGAAGTAAAGGACCTTGCTAAATAAATAATTAAGTTAGAGTTTAATTGGAAAAGAAAGGATTATAAAGGTTCTTTTTTAACAACTTCTAGTAAAAGCAGTATTATATATAATATAAACGCAACTAATGCTTATAATAAAAGAAAAACTTAAAAAGCTTTTTAAATATAAGGAAAGCTAACTTTTAAAAAAAGTACTCTTAAAGTTTTATAAATACAACATTTTTAAAAAAATAGTAAATAATAGTTTACTAGCATATAAACTATAGAATTATAATATTCTACTAGTAAAAAGAGCGAAACTTCGCTACTATCCCATTTACTAAGTTAATAAAGCATAACGAAAAGCACTTTAAAAGTACTTTAATAAACGTTTAACGCTAGAACATATTATAATATTTTACTTATTATATAGTACACTTATATTTTTTATTTTTAAAAAGGATAAAAGTGTAATAGGAAAATATTGCCTAGTTTTTAATTATTAAGGTTTAAATAGCAATATAATAAAAAATTGCTATTTATTACTTTTATTTAAAAAATAAAGAATTAATTTAAGTAAATAATAGTTTTTTTTTAATAAAATTTTATTTTAGCATTTTTATAAATCCAAATAAAGTTAAATGAAAAGTAAAAAATAATATTTTGTACACTACTTAAGCATTATAAATTTAGAATTATATTTTTAAATTTAATTAATATACTAGCGTTTTTCTAAATACGAATAAATTATAAATTATAAAACTATTTTAATAAGTTTATAATAGCTTATATAAATAATATTCTAGTTTTTTTAATTATTAAAAAAAAGCATTAATAATATTTATATGTAATGTTTAACATTTTTAAAAAAGTGCAATTATTAATTAATTTAAAGAAAAGTATATTTTACTAAAAGTTAATAAACTTTTTAAAATTTACAATCTTAGTTAGAAAAATCCAAATACAAAAAGAAAAAATATAAGTAATAATTAATTAGCTAATGCTTATAATAATAATTAAAATTAAAAGTTTTACAACTTATATTAATTTTTATTAATAATATATTACTAAATTTAACAATATTGCTAAATTATTATATAAATTGTTATAAAAAAATAAAAAGTTTGTATAATTAGAAAATTATAAAAGGTATTTATAGAAATTAAAAAACGTATATTTAAAGAACTTATAATAAGGATTTTAAATTTACGCAAACTTTTTAAAGTAAAAATAAAGATTTTAAATTAAACAATTAAAAGTTAATTTAATTAGCGAAATAATAAAAGATAGCTATATTTAATAGCGTTCTTTTCGCATGCATTAAAAGGACTAAAATTTAAATATTCTATTTATAATAAGGAATTAATAGCAATTATTTAAGCCTTTAAAGAATAGAAGTTGTAATTAAGTAGCACTACGTATTTAATATAAGTATATATTAATTATAAAAATTCTATATACTTTATAATATTTAAAGATTTAAACTTTTAATAGATAAAATAAGTAAAGTTTTTATTATAGTTTAACTTTAAAATTAACTACATTAAAGACTTAGAAAATATAAAAGTGGATATATTAAGTAAAAAGGTAAATTAGAAGAGATAAGAAAACTTCTAATTTATATCTTTACTTAAAGCAAAACTAAATAATATTTTAAAATACTTTATTGAAAAATACTTTAATATTAATTTAATAATATATATAAAGCCTTTTAAACAATAGAAAAAAAAGATTATTATAATTTAATAGAAAGCTAAATTATATAAATAAAGTAATTTTAAAAAAAATAAAATAATCTTTTAGAATATGAAGCTTTAGGTATTAGAACTATTATAAAATAAGTTAGTTTAGAAAGTTTATAGTTTACTAGTAGAAAGATATTAAAGGGTTATGCAAACGATAGCAAAAGTTAAAAAGCAATTTAGTATACTTAGAGCTAAGCAAGTAGTTACTTAAGTAATTGCTATATATAGAATTTGCTAAAAGATAAAGTTGTTGTATTATAAACCTTATAAGCTTTAAAGCTTTTTTTAATAGCTAGACGAATATAAAGGTTTATAATAATGAATATAGTAATTAAACTACTATTATTTAAAAACCTAACGTTAAAAGTTAAATATAATAGTATATTCGTAATTGTTAATAAACTTATAAAATATATGTATTTTTTTTTATATTATAAAAGTATATTATTTAAGTAGTTAGTTTACGTATTTGTATAAATAATAATAATTAACTATATTTAGCTAAACGAAATTACTACAAATAGAAGAATAATGTTTATATTAAAATTTTAGCAAGTACTTATTAAACGAGTAAAAATTAGCTATAAATTTTCCACTACTTATTATTTACAAATAAATGGATAAACTAAATAAATAAACCAAATTGTTAAAGCTTATTTAAAAGTGTTTATTAATAAAAAGCAAAACAATTGGGTTAAATAGCTATTAATAGTGCAATTTGCTTATAACAACTCTAAAATAAAGATTACAAAAGTCTCGCTATTTTTTATAAACTATAACTTTAAAGCTAAAATATAATAAAAACTATAAAGTATAATATTGTAAATAATAATATAAGTAAATAAGCTATATTTATTTTACAATATACTTAAGGATAAACTAGTTTTCATATAAACAAAAATAAAATAATATTATAATATAAAAAAGTTAAAAGGATTAACTTTTAAAAGGGGAAATAAGGTTTATTTTATATGAAAAATTTTTAAAATAAAATAATTAAGTAAAAAATTTAATTTTAAAAAGTTAAAATTATTTAAAGTAAAGCAAAAAGTTACTATTTTGAACTATATACTAAAGTTATTAAAGTTAATAAAGCTATAATTAAATATATTTTATGTTTTTTTTTTAAAAATTAATATTATAAAATGTATAATTAAATATTTTTATAAAAATTAAACTAATTAAAGAAGAATATAATATTAAAAAGGTATTGGACTTATAAAGAATAGGAAAAGGAGTTTAGTATTTAATTAAATAGCTAAATTGCAAATATAAAAAAAACTTATAAAAACTAGCTAAGCATTTAATAAATTGCTTAAAAAAAGTTTAGTAATTTTACTAAAAGAACCTAAATTAACTAGCAATTAAAAGCTAAGTAAGAATTAATTAAAGGAAGTAGGAGCAAAAGCCTTTATATTTTTGTGGGTTAATAAAAACCTATTAAAGGAAGGGTCTCCAAACGTAGGGTTACCCTTATTATTTACTGCTTAAATATTATGCTAAAAAAGTTATTTCCTTTAAAAACGAAAAATACGTTATTAATAACGGATAAATATTAAATAGTTTATAAGCTTATTTTTTTAGCTTTAAAGGCTTTCTCTTTCTTAATGTTTTTAAAAATTAAAAAAATTAAAAGTTAAAACGAATAATAAACAAATAGAAAGGGAACGAATAAGAAGATTTAAAGCTTAGGGCGTTATAAGAAGCTTTATAGGTTATATACTTGTTGTATTATAATAAATTGTTAAAAAAAAAGTATATACGCCCTTTGCGGAAATAGTTAAAATAAAATATAAGCATAAGGATTTTATAAGCTTAAATATATATAACAAAGTGGTTTTCTGAAAGCAATTAACGCGCAAAACGCTAATTGCAAGTTTTCTTTACGCAATTTATCGTTAGAAGTATATAGGGCTTGTATAAGGGGAAGACTTACTAGGTAGGGAAAGTTTTGCGCTAGTATATTTTGGTTAGAAATATAAGTACTAAGCGTTCGGGATGAAGCTTTTAGAGAAGGGGTATTATATTATAGTTTTAATTAGTAGTAGAGTATAGCTTTAGGTAGCCTCTTAGGTAGGACTAGTAGAACCCTCCTAGGCGGGTGAACTAATTAGGGTCGTCCTAGAGTCCTGTGTGTTGGAACTGTAGAATGAACGGGATAGGGTGGGGCATTAACTAGTTAGCTTAGTTCTAGTATTTTGTAGGACAAGACTAAGGGATTGCTCTTACAATCCTAGTGCTTGGGATAGCGGGATGCGAGGAAGCATTTCTATATAAGCAAGTAAGTTAAAGGGTTTTTAAAATACTTTAGTAGTTATTAAAATATTTTTTAGCAATTGTATTAGTTACAACTATATAACCCTTATTACTCTATTTGCTGTTATGCGTTTTGTAAGCACACCCTTATACCCAACCCTAACCCTAGCACCTGCTTTGTGCAGGTCACGACTCTAAATTGTGATAATATATATTATTTTTATTTACTAATTTAAAATAATATTTAACTTATTTATTATAGTATAATATAAAAAACTTAAAAAAAAAAACATTACTAAAATAAACAAATAAATCTAATAGCAAATAAAAAATTTTAATTATAATTTTATTTTTATTTTAATAAATTTTTTAATAATAAAGTTATTTATTTTCGCTAATAGCTTATTTGTTAATAATAAAAACTTAAACTTACAAATTAATTTTATAATTTTTTTAATAAATAAAAAGCTATATAATAATAAGTTTATAATAACTAATAACTTAATTTATTAGTTTTTTACTAAATACAAATAGGTTATTTACAACGTTTTAGCTTTTAAAATCTACACAATAACTAATAGCGTTAATATAGTAATTATTTTTAATATTATAATTAATATAATTTTAGTTAAATTAAATATTAAAAAGATTTTTATTATTATCTATACTAACTCATTCTCCTTATACAAATATTTTATAAAGCTTAAAACTATAAAAAAAAATAGCTTATAATTAACATTATAAGTTTATAATAAGCGTATGAAAAATAGAAAATCTTTAAGGTCCATTAAATCTATAAAAACAATAACTTAGCTAATGTTATAACTAAAGCAAAACTAAATAAAGCATTATAAACCTTTATTAATACAAATACAATAATGATGCGCATACAAGGGTAGGTTAAGCATAATTATAAGGTTTATAATAATAACAATAAAGGTATAGTATAAAAAAGAGATTGTTAGTGTGGGAATAATGGCTTTTTAAGGGGCATAGAGCATTGAGAAGGTAAAAGAAGTAGCTATTACGTAACCATAGGAACTATAGGGACTACAAGGACCTACATGGATCGGCTACATCAAAAGGCTTCCTGTCAACCTAGTTAAGATCCTTCTTCTTCCCTAAACAAGATAGATCAATGCAACTACCACACAACCCACCAGCTACCACTACGTAGCTAACCAAACCACCTATCGCGATAGTTGTTGACTAACGTGATTGACCCTGTCAATCCAACAATAACCATTATTATAATAAGCTTTTTAATAACCGGTTTAAAAAAATTACTGGTGAGGCTGGTTCCGGCGTACTTAGCCGCTTTTAATCCAACTGAAATTCTTTGACAATTGAAGAATTGGCATCATTCCTAAAGCTGAAGTCATGTTACTCCCCCACAATGTCACTCAACGCACCCTCATTAACCACCGCTTGTATACCGCCCTCCACGTTATTCTCATCCTCCTCCTCCTCCTCCTCATCCTCACTATCACTGCCCATGGCGAGGTAATCCGCCCTTGCTTTCAGCGCCCCTTTATCCACCAGCACACTTCCAATCCCCAGCCTCGCACCACTATCAAACACCTTTTTCTTCTTGATGACATCATACGCCATCGCAAACACCTGCTCCCCGTCCACGCGCCAACTCGCCACCACGCCGTGATTCTTGGCCAGCACCGGGCCCCCACCCACCGTGCCCAAATCTACCGGGAGCATCGCCGCCGCTGCGACCGGCACGCCCGCTGTAACTGCCATCTCCGTAGTGACCGTGCTGCCACGGGTCCACGCCGAGCCCTCCGTCGTCAGGACGCCCACCACAAAATACACGTCCTTGCCACCGCCTGCCTCGCGCAGCGTCCGCCGCACATGGCGCGCGTAGCCCGCGTTCGCCATCAGCAGGTCGAACCACCGGCGGGTGCGCCGCGCGTCTAGCTGGCCTAGCTCGTAGCGCCGGATGCAGTGGCTCGACAGCAGCAGCGTCTGGGACTGCGCGGTGGAGAAGGACACGTCTAGCAGCGCGCCGACGCCGCCCGTCACGCCGCGCGTCGAGCCCCCCGTGAGCTCGAGACTGACGTCATTGAATGCCTTGGGGAGCGGCTCAATCCCGGGCACGATGGCCTCGGGTGAAGGGCCGGCGGCCAGGTCGGGTCCTGCTGCACCTGGTGGCAGGTCCTCAAATAATACATGGGGGCGGCGGGGGTCAGTTGCCACGCGCCCAATCAGGGACGATGCCTTGGTCGCGGTGAAGGGTTCGTCCAGCACGAAGAAGCGCCGGGCGGTTCCGCTGCCGATGCTCATGGCGGGCGGGCGGCCGTGCAGTGTAGTGTGGTCAATGGGGAGACAGGAGAGGTTGGAGTGGGATTTGGAAAGTAGGTTTCTAATTAATGTTGGTTGTGAAGGTGATGAGGGACTTAACGCAAGCATGCCTCTAATTATTAGGCAGCAGCAGTTTCTTCATGGCGGTGGCGGCAGTAGCGTCTTTGCAAGTCCTTAATTTGTTTGGCATGTTTTCAGCTTTCAGCTTCAGAGGCAAGCAAGCTAAGAATTAATTTCCCCCGTCAATCGAGCCGCTGACGGGTTCCGTTCTTTTTTTTTTTTTTTTTTTGTTCTGTCAATTGGTGATAGTCACCGACAGTGGGAAGATGGAGTATTAATGAGAATCATGACGCCCTTGCATAGAATCCTCGACATTCGGGTGGAACCGTGGTCCCTCGGCCGCCCTCGGTCTCAGCAATGGCAAGCCACTGTCGCGCTGGACGGCGAGCCGCTCTTATCTCGCCCCGCACCGCTCTCGGACCCCTTTGACGCCCGCGACGAGGACGAATGCCAGTGGTACTTGAACCAGTTCGTCGAGAACAATCCCTTTGAGCTGCATCGCGCGGCGGCTGTGGACGACGCATTGCGAGAGTACACGTCGAGCCTGTTCACGCAGCTCGGCCTGGGGTCCGTCGCGCAGCATCTGAGCACAGCCGCTGATGGAGCGACGCTTTCCATCCACATTTCCGATGCAGTTTTGGCCGCAGCGGACGGTGGCCCGTCGGCGCATTCCCTCCTTTGGGAGCTCCTGGAAGACCCCGCGCTCTGGGGGGCGCCAAACCATACCATCGTTGTCCGCCGCGTGGCCCATCTTCACGACGACGACGCTACGCTTGGAGCGCCGCCCTCGGCGGTTGCTCCGTCGCCGGCATTGGGTACGGTCAACATCCTGCTCGTCGTGGCAAGGAAGCTCGATGGCGTGGTCCTGGACGTGGAGCCCCTCGCCTATCAGGCCATACGCGCCGTGAAGCGCCGGCTTGTGCATCAAGCGTCCCCTACTCGGGTGCACGTCGAGGTGGTGCGGCCAGGCACCTTCGACGCTTTCCAGGCCCATCTACAAGCACGGCCGGCGGGGTTCTTCGACATTGTCCACTTCGACCTGCACGGGAAGGTGTCAGCGGGCAGGGAAGACGGCGTCATGCACGCTTTTCTCTTGTTCGCCGGCAAAAGAAAACACCTTGAATCCGTCTCTGCAGACAGGGTCGGCCGGCTTCTCGTCGAGCAGGGCGTTGGCGAGGCGGTCCTCAACGCGTGCCGTTCCGCGTCCAGCCATGCCGGCCAGCAGGCTAATCTCGCCCACGCGCTGTGTCGGGCCGGCGTGCGCAGAGTTCTCGGCATGTCGTTCCTGCTCCGCGGCACGGCAGCCCGCCTCCTAGTCGACGCCTTCTACACGTCGCTGCTGGAAGGAAAGCGCTCCTTCTCCATGGCGGCAAGAGATGCGCGAGAGGCTCTGCGCAAACACCCTGGGCGCCACGCGCGATACGGCGTGACGAGGGAGTTGCAGGACTGGATGGTCCCAGTTGTATACGCCACGGCAAGTGACGAAACCGACAGATACACGAAACCCCTTGTCGATGATCCAAGACACCAACAACTTGCACCTCCTCCCACCCCGCACCAGACACACAGTGACAGGGAAGGGCAGCCCGCGGCCAATGGCCGCCCAGGCGAGGTTGGCATGGTAGGGCGAGAATTTGATATCTTGCGTCTTGAAAAGCTCGTTTGCGATGCCGGTGCGGCGTCCGAGGAGTGTATGCATGTCGTATGCGGTTCCGCCGGCGTGGGCAAGACGACCTTCATGCGCCACGTTACCGAGTACTGGCATGAAACCGGCTTTGTCGATTCCGTCTGCTGGGTGGACTGCTGTTCGCTAGCAGGCATGGAAAAAACAGAGTTCTCGAAGCGGCTTACCCAGGCCATTGTCTCGGCTCTTCTTGCTGGTTTTCGATCTGCCACTGGAAATGATTCCAGGCTTGAGCAGTTTCATAATATGGAGCTCAATGGGATGATGCACGACATGGAGCTGAGAGCGGTCGTGGGCATGTTGCCGGCATTCAAAATCGCGATTGTTTTCGATGAATCCCTTTCAGAACCCCACTCCCCTTTCAACCCAACCAGATTCCCGTCGTCTGCAGAGTGTAAAGACGTCGTTGTCGACCTTTTAGGGGCTCTGATGCAGGTGCAGAAGAGCGGAGCGTTCCTCCCAGTGTTTCTCATTGGGCGCACGCAACCACCAGTATCTCCCCTGCCTCCAGACTACGTTCAGTACCACTACTTTGAGCTCGCCGCCCTCGACTCCCACACTGGAACGGATCTTGCAAATATCGTTCTTAGACAACTCGGGGTTGACCTTGAGCGATGGACACCGGCTGAGAAAGATGCACTGAACCAGCTGATGCATCTTCTCAGCGGAAACCCCTTGGCCATTCGCAACATCCTCCCAAGGCTCCTCGACGCCCAGATACCCTGGAAAGAGGCACACGAGACCCTCGTTTGCAGGAGACTGTCGTATGAGACACAGTCTGAGGATTCGTCGGCCTTTGTGAGCAGGGATCTTGCCCTGTTGCTGTCTACCTCTCTGCCCAGCACGCTCGCTTGGCCTCTCACTGCCATTAGTCTCTTCTGGCACCAAGGCTGTCGAGTCTCGACTCTGTGTGAGCACACGGATTTTCTTCCTGACCCCAACTCAGTCGACGTCATCTCAGCCGTTCATTTGGCGGCGAGTCTTGGGTTCTTGACTGTCGATGAGATGGGATACATCAATGACATCCACCCTCTATTCACAATCTATGGCCGAGACATTCTCCTTGGCTCGCTGTGCGCGACGACTTTGGGGACCGACCTTGCAACGGCAAGGTTCCTTGTCGACGCCGAGCTCTTCTGCGCCATGGAGATCGTCCGAGAACCTCTGCCACCGCTTCTCAACACCGCTGTGGGCGAATCGGACCTAGCAACATCGCCCGTTCCCGATCGTAGTAGTACTACCTCAATTTTTGAAAATCTCGTCCGATGCTTCATGGCCGGCTTCTCCGAGCGCATGGTCGACTGCAAGGTGGCCAAGGCCATCGCGTGGCAGAGGAGCAGCGAAGTCGAGCAGTTTTTCGGCCGCGCCTACCACAATGTGCTATTCTGCCTCAAAGCTTGCGGCTCGGCACGTCTGGTGCCTGCGCCGGCCTGGCCGCTGGACGCGCTGTGCGAGCTGCTGGTGGACTACATGTACATTTGCCCGTCACACCAGATCACGTCACTCTGGGCCAACTACGGGCGCATGGTGCAGGCATATCTCAAGATAAACGGCGGGTACGCGGTCCAGCCCACTATGCAAGACAACTTCCTGACCATCATGCTGCATTTGTGGCGGGTTCGAGGGAAGCAGCTCGCCCTCTACCGGTCCGAGGATTCGGAACGAGCCTATTTCGGGCTGCTGCGGAAGGTTGTCGACAGCACCGAGGTGGTGTACGGCGAGAGTGTGTCGACGAAGGCGACGAGAGCCGAGATGAAAGAACACGTCGACCTCCTGCTGGTCGACATGGGCGGAAATCCATCTGGAAGCAGCAGCACATACGAAGAATTCCGGCACATTGACAAGCCAGTCGCGTCTCGCACAGTGGCCGACTCGGAGGAGCATGTCGTCGTCGTCGCTACCGCTTTCCGCTCATCCACTCCACTGTCTACGTCGGCCAAGCAGTGGCAGAGTGCCGACCCGGTCAGAAACGTGGATTTGAGTGCGCGGGCACGCATGCTATTTCCCCATCGCCCGGAAGCCGACGAGACCATACGGGATTGGGCCGTAGGCGGAGAAACCGAGATTGACCTGTCAGCCTCCACCGCCCTCCTAACACAAGCCATCCAAAACCTAGCCAGGATAGGTGACCCATCATTGTCATCCTCGGACATGATTGGCCAGGCCCAGAGCGTGGCGGATGCACTGGCGCGTGCGAGCACAGGGGTCAACCAGGTGCTGATCGATGGGTTCCGCGCCGGGGTACCGCGGCAGGCGAATCTCGAGATTAACTCCACAGTCAGCGCATTGATTCGTGTTGCTGGAGGGGCGGGGGCAAGCAGGAGGAGCAGCAGCAGCGTGGGAGCTGCACTGGCGGCGCTGGACATGTGGCGCGGGAGGGGCCGGGTCGACCAGGTCGTCTTACAGCACCAGCACCTGGCGCAGCTTTTGCTACAGGCGGGCCGATACGACGAGGCACTTAGCCACATGGGCCACATCCGGGACCTGTTAGCTGAGGCTGGGCTCGACACGGCGCATACGGAGCGCCAGATGGATGTGCTCGGAAAGCTGCTGCGGTTCAAGGAGCTCTGGGCCGAGTCCCAAGTAGCCATCATGGAGGGGGACCCGGCAAGAGACCTGGCCAGCCTCCAGGAGATGCTCGGCCTAGTCGACGAGCTGGGACTGCCAGAAGCTAATCGCGACGCAGCCGAGACGGGCATCCGCCTGGCCAAGGACAAGCTCGCTCGCTTGGGTAATAACAGTGAGCCCCCCGCCGTCTCGGACGCACAGCGACGACGCAACCGACAGACCGTCAGGGGTCGCCACAACGTACTATTACTAGATGGAAACACCACTAATGACGCTGGCTTCCTAGAGCGGGTCGAGGCCATTGCCTTGAGCAGTACGTCGCCGCCGCGTGCAGCCCTCGACCGCGTCATCGCCGACTTCGACGCCATCATAGCCGCCGCATCCCCAGACGCGGTATCGCTGCATGTCAAGGACCAGAATGTATTCCGCTTCCGGCGAGACCTGGATGTGGCTGAGGAAGGAGGCCCAGAGCTCGCCACCGTCATGACCCTGGTGCGGGAGAGGTTTTATCGGCCTGGCGTTGAGGGGTCCGCGCGCGACTTTTACCCTGAGGACTTGGCGGAGATGGACAAGGGGCTTGGACAGTTCGCCTATGAGACCATGGTGGAGGAGGCTGCCAGCCTGGCCGGTGCCGGCGACGCGGTGGCTGCGCGGACACTTGTCGACACTATCGTCGCTCTTGCCGAAGAGGGCCGCTTTGATGCAGCTCTTGAGGGGCTCGACCAGCAGCGCCTTGGCCCGTTGCTGGCACTTGTTATGCGATTGTTCCAGATCACGGCCACCGCCGTGGAGGTGCTGGACAGCGACAACCTGGCCGAGTTGTCGGAGTTGTGCACAACAACCAGTAAGGCAGACGCTCGGCTTCTGCCAGACGTGGTCAAGAAAAAAGTAGCCGAGACACTCAGTCGCGTCATGGCCAATACGGTGATTGCCAGGATTAGGAGTACTACGCAAATGCCAAGCGAGCTCTGCGACCAGTTGGAGTCGGGACTCGACGAGGTAGTTCAAAGGGCCCTGATGTCAGGGACGGGAGTCGCCGAGGCAGTTCAGAAGGTGCTTGAGGAGGCAGTCCTGAAGTGGCTGGCTGAGGCAACTCAGAGGGAGCGGGCTCTCGAGGCCGATGCTCCGGCGAATCGACGGGAAGTAAGCCTCGCTGTGCTTGCCGTAACGCTCGCTATCTTCAGCATCGCGCTGGGGCTCTCGGGACGTTGGGGGTGGCTGACTTGGGATGATTTGATTTGGATGGCCATTAGAGCGTAGTTTGGCTAGGTAAATTATTATTATGAAGACAGATAATATAATACATTGTGTGCAAAAAAAAAAAAACCTCTTTTTCCAACGCTATCCGCTACATTGTTAATCTAATAACTTATAAAAAATAACCTAGTCTAACCTTTCAGGTCCTGGCAAACTGTGAGAGCCATGAAGAGGGAAGTAATCAAGACCATGATGACACCTACGCTTAAGGCTTGTGGACCTGAGTTGATCTTGTAGTTGAGCGGCGGTAACCGGGATCATTCCCGTATGGCGGACAACTTGAATTTATGGAGATTACTGACAAGCCTTTATCCTTTTTTGACATAATTACCGAGCAGCATCCGGGTTTGGTATCCCTGTCCGGAGCTGCTCACACCTTATTGATATTGATCTCCCCCCCCTCCCCCCCCCCCTAAAATTCTATGCCCAGCCCGAGTCGGAGGAATGGGGATAAATAACTAGGCAACGACTGATCTTGGCGTTCTATGAAACAGTTCTCAATGCTCCATACCCAGACACGTTTGGTCGTTGTGGGGGTAAATTAGAAGAAATAGTCTTGGGAGTCTTGGGGCCTTGACTGGATATTTCCGACTCTTGGTGTCACGGTTCAAGAAACCAGAAACTAGGCGGGGACCAAATAGACCACTGATCAGGAAGCACCCAAGACCGGGGCGCTGGAGCCAAGCTACTCAGGTCGCAACTATGCCGCTCTCCTTGCACGTTTATTTCTGGTTCATAATTCTTTCTTCTGCTCTTACGTAATTAGGTGGAAATTAGCCCGAAGCTCCGAGACATGTCTCTAATTAGAGCTAGACAAAGCTGTAACAGGGGGATTTCATGCGGGGTCCTGTTATTCGATCACGAGGTCTGGTACAAGGCGCAGTTAAGGCCCTATCACCTGTTGGCCCCCGGCTGCAAAGCGATTGGGCTTAAATGTAATGCAAAATCTTGAGAAACTACTGAGCGGCGGCAGAGACAGCTAAAGGCAGTGCTTTTGGCATTGAGGAGTGCCTCCAACGGATTGCTGTGCAAAAAAGAGAAACCTCCCGACTGGAACATAGTCCCAAAATAGTGCCCGAGGACAGGTTGAAAAAGGGCAAGGTCAAGCCTCCTGGTCGCATGAGCCTGCACGTGGACGGGGAGTAATTATACCAACATCCGATTCTGTGCTGTCCCATTGAAGCGTATCGTACTAGCCTCGAGTATAATTAGTTTGGTCAAGATTCTGGTCTGGTATGCGAGCTGTTCTATTAACCCCGATTTCTGTCTAATTAGCTCAAATCTGTTAATAAATGGGATGGCATATTTGTAAACCCCGCCCCCCCCCCCCCCCTATTGCTGATATACATCCCTTTGCTCCACTTTGCAACAGGCAATGCACAGGCCACTTTTGTACGGTAAAATCCTGTATTTCAGGGGCGCCGCCCAGCACATGCAAACCTTATGTTGCTGTACTGTTGGTTCCGCCGTTCGAATGCAAAGAAGTGAAGCTTATGGACGGCCCGGTAAATGCGTTTTTTGGTGTTTTTGAGCAGTGCATACATATGCGTTGCTTTACCCGGTCTGGGCCGTAAATCACATATAGCCATTGAAGCGTTAATGTTAACTAGTCGATTTGAAAAGTGGTACAAGTACGAATGGAGTTAATTGATCTATTAACGGCTGATTGCCCGGCCAACCTGCATATGCCTGGTATATGCTAAGTTTGACTGCCTTGCGACGAGCAAAATTTGTGCCCTAGTTAATACCGAAAACTAGTACTATTTAGTAGTATAAGAAGAAGTTAATACGATATATTCAATTGAAGGTCTAGTATTGAGAACTAGTAGTGGTTACGTAGAGATACATATAATGTTAATTAACTTGGCGACTTTTTAACGTTAGGCGGCGCCTTTGAATTTTATGAATTTACCATATAAATACAGGTCCGTGAATTGCCGGGTGCCAGCAGTTGTAATGGATGTACATGTACATCAGCAATAGGGGGGGGGGGGGGGGGGGTACAAATATGCTATCCTTAATAAATGACCTACTATAACGTTATCTTTAACTTATCTGCATACTACTTAATTAGTAGTTGAGGTGAATGAGCATCTAGCCTCATAGCTCCGTTAACCTCTGTTTCTCTTGTTTCAAGAAAAGATCCAACTAATTAATATGTGGGATCAATCATGCGACAAGTTTAGACAATCGATCCACAACTGCCCAGTACAATTTCTCTGGTCCGCCATCACTAACAACTTCCCCATTCGCATAGTCTCCGCTCAGACAAGCCCCTACCACCTCCATATATATCTTGCCCATCTTCGCTCCGAGCTTTGGAACGTGAAAGGAACGCAGGTCGTGGACGAAGCGATCGTGATGGCCTACATATGACTTTTTCCAGAACTCATCGATACGTCGCCAGAATCCAAGCTCCAGCAGAACGACACCGAGGGAATAGACGTCGAAAGATGGCTCAAACCTGCTACGCGGTCGTCCCTCAACATCCATCGACTGGGGGTGTCGGTACAGATTGCTTCGCTCCGTAGCATTGCAAATCGGCTCGGTGATGGCCGTCGGCGTGTTGTGTCGTGCGTGCTCGAAGCCAAGGAGCTGGGGGTGTTCAAGTTGCGGAGGGGCCGTGTCTATCCCTGCCTCGGAGGAGGGATAAGGCGAGGAGAAGATGATGTTTTCAGAGCGGATGCCTTTGTGCAGCCAACCGGCCGTATGCAATATGCAGAGCGATAGGCTGAGCTCGCGGGCGAGCCGGAAACGATCTCCTACGTGAGGGATGGCTTGGCTGCCGAGGATATCATAAAGCGACCACGGGGGTGTATAGCCACCGTACTCAAACACGAAGCCCACGCGTGGATGCCAGTCGTCGGCGACGAAGCCGAGACAATGCGGCACCTGCAGCGAGGGTGGTTTGTACTGGACGTTGAGGAAGCTAGCCAGCTCCCGCAATCGCTGAAGCTGCTCCTGCTTGATTGCATCGCCCAGGTCCCTCTCGTACCGCTTCCACTCTACCAACACGGTCCGCTTGATGGCCATGCCGGGCTCCGAGTAGGAAGCCAAGGCACGGTCTTGGCGGATGGGGCCAGTGCTGCCTCGGTCGGCTTGTAGATCGAATACAACACGGCTACCTTCGATTTGAAGTCGCTGGTAGGTGGCGGTCGCCAGGCCTTGAATGCGGAGCCGCTGCACCGCAAGACCGGCCACCGACGCCAGATCTGCGTATTCACTGCTGGCACTGCCCAAGTCCTGGATGGCGCCGACCTCGTTCTGCTTCGGGACCACCTCAGGCGCAAGCGCTTGGCGTAGGCGCCGCCGTTCGACCGACGACAGGAGGCAGTAGAGACCGTCATTGTAGTCCCGCAGGTCATCGACCATGGCCTGGAACCGGCTACGATCCGCAACGGCCCACCGGACTTTTTGCATCAGACCGGTGGCTTTGGTACGCTTTTCGCGCATCTCCGACTCAAGCTGGGTCAGGTTGGTCAGAGCCGCATCACGCGCGAGAACACTGCCGGCTGTTCCAACTCTCGGGAGCGCTGCTAGCTCTTGGATGCAATTCTCCTTGTGGTTTAATTAGTTAGTCAGTCAGTCAGTCAGTCAGTCAGTCCGTCAGTCCGACATAGTCGGGGCTCGGTTCTGTGATTTCAAGGCTCTCACCAACGAAGGACCGTCTGCATCTCGAGTCTCGCCAACCACGGCCAACCCATAGCGCGTCTGCAGCTGTTCGTGGTCCCGAAAGAGCTCGCTCATGCGCATTAGCGTCTCCTTTACGATTTTGTCGTCGTCCTCGTCCCGTAGCTGTGCGGGTTGGCTGCTGCTGCCCTGCTTGTCGACTAAACCCCACTCCTTTGCCCAGACGCGCAGGCGGGCTTCCTGAATCTTGAACTTCCAAAATAACCTCTGCGATGTCCTGCCCTGCTCCTTGACCTCGCCAAAGAGCTCATAGCCGCGTAAGCATTCGGATACGAGTTTGATGCACAGCGGGAATATCCCGACAGCCAACTCAGCCATGGCAACAGTTCGGGGGGGGGGAGCAAAGGTGTGAGGGGTTTGGATTATGGAGATGTGCACATTAATTAGTGAAGAAAATGAGAATGGCGAGGGCGAGGGGGGGGGAGGGGGAGAAAAATGTTCAGCTTTGCGTCAATAATTACTGGTGGCTGGCGCCTCTTGGAAAAAACCGAAACGTGATAGGCGCCCATCTCCTTAGGACAGGCCGCCAATTGCGACAAAAAAAATGATGGTCACCAGCGACCGATGGCGGCACAGTTGGCTGCAAGTCATCGGCGGTCGTTTCCCCCCAACCCCCCGTCTGTCCCCCCCCCCTTTCTTGTCTCCCCATAGCCCGCGTGCTCGGCTCCCCCATCCCCCCCCAAACCCTGATGAGCTCAAGCATGGAGTCAATGGTCTTCCGGCCGCGGTCTTCGCAGGCTCCGGCTCTCTCGGAGTCGACAGCTCGCACTGTGCATCGACGGGCTGATCTCGTGCGGTCATCACTCCACCTACCGCCGGACCTTGAGTCCATTCGGCAGAGCCAAGCCTTCGCCAGCGCTCAGCCCCAGGTCGACGGCGAAAATATCGCGTCGTACGGATTCCTCTCGCTGGTCCAGTTCCTCTCTGACAACCCGTCCATCCTCCACCAAGGCCTATGCCTTCGAGGCGCTCACCCCGTCAGCGGGCGCGGGCGCACATACGAGGTCCGCCGATATTGCGAAGGCACCAAGGAGGATATAGATCCGTTCGACCATTGGCGGCCGTCCACTGCTCACAAATATCTCACCTGGTCGCCCGGAAGTAGCAGCGGTGAAGGCGGCGCCGCCATCAAATCGCTCATCAACGAGCTCAGGATCTTGACGCATAAGCCGCTCTCGGCCCATCCCAACTTGCTGCGCGTCACAGGCGTGTGCTGGGCCCTGTCCGAGTCGGACCCGGACTGCGTACTGCCTGTGATTCGCACCGAGTTTGCCACGCTAGGGACGCTCAAGACCTTTATGCGCGCCTGGGAGTCTCCCTATCCATTCAAGAGGCAGCTCCTTTTGGACGTGGCCGAAGGGTTGGCGGCGTTGCATGCGTGTTTTGTGGTCCACGGGGATGTCAAGGTTGAGAACATCCTTATGTTCGCGTCTGAGGACCCGGGTTGCCCTTTTATTGCCAAGATTTCTGATTTTGGCTTTTCCCTGGATGTTGGCGCGAGGGAGCCAGGCGCTCGTGGCCACCTTGCCGGATACACGCCGCTCTGGGCGGCCCCCGAGGCAACCGAAGCGATGCCATACTCGGAGATGCATCTCACAGACGTCTATTCGCTGGGGTTTGTCATCTGGTCCGTGGCTATGAACGGGCAGAGCTTGTTTGAGACTTTGGACCAACTTCCAGCCGACCCACTGTTGCGATACGAAACATTTAGGTTTATGAAGGAGATCGATGATGTCGGCGCGGCCGCAGCTCGTCATTTATTCAAGGTCAACGGGCGGTACGGCTCTGACCTTGATCTCGCCGAACTAATCGAGTTATCAGAGTGTACGTTGCGGCTACACCCAAAAGAACGCCATCTTGGTTCTGTCCTCGCAACTCTGAGGCCGGGACGTCTGCGGTGGCCCCAAGCTGAGAGTATGCAGATGGTGGGAAGCAAGCTTCCGCATTTTGATTCAGCCAAGGTAAATAGGCGGAAACATTTCTCGCTCGCTCCCTAATTACCAGAGTCCACAGACGACTGTCGTCCCGTCACAAAGCTAACCTAAGCGCGCGCGCGTGGCGCGAGAAACACAACAACAGATCTACCTAGAAGTCTCAATGCTTGGCCGCCGTCGAGGCCCGCTAATGTATCAAGTCCGGTCAGATCTTGAGGAGGCGGCAGCTGCGCGAGGAAGTCATGGGGAGGAGGGTCACGGTGGCATGCTACTTCAACCTGCGGGGGGACAGGGAGACCCGACGCTCCCATGGCGGTTTCCCTCACAATTCTGCCCCAGGTCAGCCGGAGCTGCGTATGCCTTGTTTGGCATGCATTTCCACGGCTACAACGCAGAACAGTCCATGGCAGAAGCGACCAAATGGCTTCGGCTGTCCGCAGAGAACGGCCATACCTTGGCCGTGGCGCTGTGCGCTAAATTCAACAGCAGGTTCGGGTTAGGTATACCCACGGCCACGGCGCGATCCTGGTTGATGCTAAGCGCCCAGAACGGATCCAAGCCTGCCATGGCAATTCTCAAGGCCCAAGATCCACCGGGATATGCCGAGGCCCGTGCCATCTACAAGACGCGTTTCTGGGCGTTTTGCCACGGCCTGTCGGGACACATCATATCTGAGTTACTGGCTGTGACTCCCTGGTCGCCCCCCCCCTGCCGAGGAATAGACCCCAGCTCCAGCTTCGGCGGGCACGACGACAATCTCCTCCACTGCGCCGCCATGGTAGGATCCGCGGCTGCTGTGAGGTACTGCCTCGACATGCGTCGAATGGAAATCAACGCGGTCAACTCGAGAGGCGAAACGGCTTTTTTTCTGAGTTGTAAAGCGGGTCACTCGACCATCGTCGACCTCCTCTTGAGCAGGGGCGCTGACGCCATGACTTCTAACGTGTTCGGAGAGAACGTGTTGCACTGGATGGAGTCGTTCGAGGACGACGTTATGGCGGGCTACGCCACGGACTTTGTTAAGAGGGGAGTGAAGATTCACCAAGTGTCCAAGTTGGATGAGAGTTTTTCGGATCCGCTGGCAAGACAATACTTCCATCGACATGTGCCGGGTACGCCACTACACAGGGCCGTAGAAGCTGGAAACGTTCTTCTCGTTGATGTCTTGCTCCACCTCGGGGCAGATCCTTCTCACGGGGACCGAGGCCTCACCCCTCTATGTAGAGCCGTGAGGAACCATGATGCAGGGATAACGCGGCAACTCCTCGAGCATCCCATGACCAAGAGCATCAACACCCTAGTATTACATAACAACACCGCAGCGACGTCCACCTTCATATCGCGAGCCATAAGGCACAAGAACGACTCTGTCCTCCTCCACTACGTCCATGACGGGTACAATAACGTTGAAGACGTCCAAGAAGTGCTATCCGTTCTGATCCGAAGAGGTGCAAAGTTAGCCGGCGGATCCTACGATATGGTCTACAACGCCGTATGTTGCTGTGATTACGCTGCGGTGGACTTCCTCCTCTCCCACGGCTACGGGAACCTCTCGCTTCAGACACCGCCCCCCCCACCTCACTCCCAGTTCTCGGTCGCGCCGTTAGCCCTCGCCACAATGAACGGAGACATGAAGATGGTCCATCTCCTCTTGCGCCACGGCGCGGATCCGGAGAGCCCAATGGTCAGGTTCGCCGGCACGGAACACGAGGAAGTGATACCAGCACTCCACCTCTTGATGAAGGATGCATGGGGCCCTGACTCGCTCACCATCGCCAAGATGCTCATCGCCGCTGGTGCCAACGTCAACTCGGCACTCCGCCACGACCCAAGAGACAACGTTCTATCCAAAGCCTTATCGCAGAGTTTCTTCCAGATGGCGGGCTTGCTCGTTGAGAACGGCGCCCAAGTCGATCCCCCAACGCCCGGCGGCGGATATCCCGTCGTGACGGGGTTGAAGCTGTTCGCCATCAACAACATCCTAGATAGGAGCATGTACGCGGCATACGAGTTCCTGATGACCCATCCGCGGGCACATCTGCCGCTGTGGACGGTGGTGGACTTGGAGACGGTATTCCATTCTCTTTTCCGTGCCAAGGAGATCTACCGGCGGAACATAGACCCGGATAACGTCGGCGCCATCTTCCGCCTACTCCGTCGCCGGTTTCCTGACCGCCAGACACTCCTGGTACGCGACACCTACGGCTGGACACCACTACATTGCGCCGTATTCACTGCTAATCTCGCCGGGGTACGGCTGCTGCTCGAGGCTGGGTGTGACCCGATGGATAAGATTGCGCGGGAGCAGCTGCCCGGGCACATTTGGACTCTTGCGAGAGGAGGTGCGCGGGATGCCTCTGGTAGCCATGACCTCACGCCCGAGGAATTATACGACTGTGTTGAGGAAGCGAATTTTGAGGACCATGAATCGCACGAGGGAAAATCGGCTGTGGATATGGCGCGGGACGGTATCTTTGATAAGATACCACTTCCTGTGAGAGATGATCCCGACGAGTTGGACGAGTTCATGGACAGGAGGAGGGAGATTAAACGCTTGCTTGGCGTTTGAAATGGCGAGGGACGAGGGACGAGGGACGAGGGAGACCTACCTGTCTGGGTATTTTAATACCACCCAGCTACAAAAGCAAATCGGGCCAGCCTGTAGTCTAGAAGTCTGTAACCCTACCGCCGCGTCTTAACCTAGGTATCCCGTCGCCTGCATTATTAGTACGGGTTTACGCTATTATTTCCCCGCCAAACACAAACACCTAACCACTATTCCATTCGCCTTTTTGCCAACGAATTATCACCCGTTGAGGGGATTTTATTATCCAGGCTAATAACTCTGTCTATGTCTATAAACCTCTAGTCCAGAAGTGTGTAAAGAAACAGTCATGAGCTCTTTTTCTATCAGTGTCCTATACCTTAGCGGTTAACCACATTAAAGAGATCCCATCGCGACACACACGCCATCAAATAATTTCACGAGCGTGCTTGGAGCCCGGCGTGTAAGCCGTGTCTGCGATGACGGGTGGCATTGGGCTAGTTGCGCCATCTCGTAGCTGAAAACGAACGGGCCTGGGCAAGTAGAATAATATGTGCTTTACCTTCGTTTGCTATTAATCGAGTTGAGGCTAATAGTATTACTATTTCCTCTATAGGGCCTCCCGTCTTAATTAGGGACTCTTAACGTTATTAGGGAGACGTGTATAACTCTACGAATAATTAGCGGTAGCCGATGATAGACTTGCAAAACTTGAGGTTCGAAAACATAAGGGAAATTTCCTAGAAAGACTTCCGTAAGTCTAGATGCCCTTTTCACTTTACGTGTTATGTTAATAGTAGGCGTATTTTCTTCTTGGTTCAAGGTTAGTTATAACCTTCCCTATACTTGCATACGAATCTTCAGAATCGTGTCTCTCTCTTTTGCAGCGCTATGATCGAATCCCAGAGCCGGATGTGGCTGCTGTGGATCTTGGCTAGGTCTATGTTTGTTAAGAAAGGTGACATCGCGGATAATATGGTTGATCTTTTTTTAGAGGGCCCGGGAGACGCCCGTTTCAGCTTCCGCCCCGAGATGAGTGTTCTTCTTCAAACAGCAGAAACCTGGGTCTAGACTGCTCGAGATAAAGCTCAATTCGTTTAATTACTTCTCAGTTTGCTATATTCTTAGCAAGCCACCCTCACAACACAGCGCATCATCCAGTGCCTGCGCAGAAGTTGTAGTACAGTTTCGGTTCCTTTTACCTTAACACCTTTCCCCTCGTATGTCTCCCCAGATGCAAGTGATTGTAGTTACTCGAGTTGCCCCGGAAGGACGGGGTCAGAGTGGAGTGTTGAGGCTGGTCTCCCGGTTCGAGGTTGAGCGATGGCCGTATGTTTAATCTCTTTGTGGACGATATCGAGGTATCCCAATTAGCCGGATGAGTTAAACCCAGTTGGCTACGGCGGGACGGATTGTCACAGACTTTTTTATTTATCACTTTTGCAGATATCGACTTTAGACGGGAAAATCCCAGCGCCAAAGTAACAATAGACTTGGAGTTCCGAGTCAGACTGGGTGCTCAAGGTGAACCGTACCTGATAGGTTACAATGACTGATACTCACACCCAACATATGGACGTCAAACAGTCCAAGAAAAGGAGAGGGAAATGATCGACCTAAGAAGAAAATATCAAAGCTAACCAAAACGATAGCACCGCAACTTACCAGCCCAGTTAAGCCCATTACTCATGGATCTGCAACCCTAGCCGATCCCCTGGAATTAAATAGGGTATTCATCTTCTGAATATCCGGGTCCCCAAACAGCCCTTTGTCCCTCCGAAATACATCTAAAAAAACCCTCATGGCTGTCAACTCATCCATACTTTGCCCTCCAGGCGGTGCCCTCGTCGGGTGCTCCTCCGTAAGTACCGACAAGTTCACTACGTCATCTACTCCCTCGGCGTCATAATCTATGTTTACTGCTAGTGTCTTGCGCTGAGCTTTTGCACAGAGGGCAGAGAGCTCTGACTGAAGCACTTCAATGGTCCATGTTCGAGTAGACAGCGGGGGAAATAGATGCTGGGGTGGAGGTGGTTCGTCTGGTCTCGGGGGTTCGTGTTGTCTCAAAGAAAGCAGCGCTGTGGCAATGCTTACCCGCCGCGTTAGAAACGATATCTCCTCGTCGGTCACTTGTTCCATGTTCCGAACCTTTGCTACCTGATCGGCAGCAAGCTTGTGAGCAAGGTCTACGAGATTTATTTTCATCCCATCGGAGCCCACTTCCTGTTTCGCTGTCTCTTGTTCGTTTTCTTTTGCTTCTGCCACCGCCGTCGTGTTGGTTGGCTCTGCCGTTGTTGTTTCTGGCGGTTCTGTTGCTGGTGATGTCGCTGCTTCTTCAGTTGTCGCTTCTCCCCCTCTTTTGATTTGTCCTTCGGCAGGTTTCGGCAACTCGATAGTTTCGTTCCAACCGCACCGATAAGCAGACGCCATGAGCGCGTTGAACACCTCCGTATTCCCAGACATAACTGCGATACCAAGTGGGGTGGTAGCCTGACAGTGAAAATAAAGATCCCCAAGGCTGCTCGGATCAGGGAACATGTCGAGCACGCACTGCAAGATGGACGCAGAGATCTGGCTGTGACTGTTCCATTTGGTCATGGGGATGCAGGCGAGGGTGTGCATGGCCGAGATTCCGATTCCTTTGGCAGAGCTGATGGCAAGTGGCGAGATCCTGATATTATTCTCTTCGCGCCTGTGAAGGTCGGCGAGGAATTCGACGCCCCGAAGTGAGGCGGAGGTGTGCGAATCTGCCAAGCTGCCCAACAGGGAGTACGAATCGGTGCTTGGCGGTCGGACGTAGAGACAATTTAGGCTCTGCCCAGCCCCTTTCGAGACCAGCAAGCTGGCAAGGTCATAGTAGCCACATGAAACCGCTCTCACCAACGGGGAGAGACGCCCATCACCACTAACAGGGTCTACTGGGAGCCCAGCTGTGTTGATAAGATACGTAGCGATTATGGACGCATCTGATGGCGTATGTCTAGGTCGATTTGCGAGAATGTGCAGAAGAGAGTTCGAAGTATCGGGGAAAGACAGTGGCGAGCCGCGATTTAGAAGCAGGAAGAAGAGCTCTGTGTGATTCTGGTGGACAGAAGCGTGAAGGGGTCGGAATCCTGTCGACCCCTCGACTGAATGACCCAAGTCCAATAGAAGGTCAACAATCTCCGTGTTGCCAAGACTTATCTCTTCGCACAAGTGACGGCCAGCGGGCTGCTGCGGCTTCTCCCCTGGCGCTGAAGATGAACCGACAAATCTCTCAGCTCGGCTCTTCAGGATATGCATAGTCCTCCTAAGCCAGTCCTTGTAGTTGATCCCGCACCGAAGTACCCTGCTCTGCAGCGAGAGAGGATCATACTTGAAGGGGTCTGTGCGGGCAGCCTCCAGCATACCGCACTCGTTGAACACCGTTGCTTCTGGTGACTTTTCGTCCAGCGCCCTCAGAAGCTCCTCCAGAATATCCGGCAGAGTTAGAATGGCAGCCAACTCAATGGGAGACCTGCTGCCTTCTGAGCTCCTTCCCATGGGATCCGCGCCGTGCTTCAGCAGAACCTTCACAGCAGCCAAGTTCTGCTTCATCACCGCCCTACCCAAGGGGGTCACTGGGATCTTGTAATTTTCCTCCCAGTCCGCCCAGTAGTGCGTCAGTGATCTGGTAGGGTTTTCCAAGTCCGCTCCCGCGCTGAGGAGTTTTGCCACTACCTCATCCATCTCAGACTCTGAGCTGAAAGAACTAATGCAGTGCAGCGGCGACTCCTCGCATCTCTCACCCCCATTCGGGTTTGCACCCTTCTCGAGACAGTACGCGACACAGTCAAGCCATCCCGAGCGACAGGCGCATATGAGAGGGGTGTCGCTATTCCGCTGGCCCTTTACGTCAATGTCGCAAATGTACTTCTCGTGCAGGTATTTTAGAACACCACGCTCAAGTCGTCCAAACGCCGCAGCCATGTGCAACAGCCCGTGGCCCCAGTTGTTTACGTATATTCTGTCGAATCGGTACCGAGACTCACCCCTGAGTCCCTGGTCCTCCCCAGCCAAACTTACTTCGTCGGCATCTTCCCGAAGGCAAGAGTCGTAGTCCGCCCCAAGCACTTCATTGATCTCCTTGTCAAGTAGATCGCGGTCTCGCATATGATGAAGTTGCCAGTTCCCACGCAGCTGCGGCTCACGGAAAAGTAGCATCCCCGTACTGCTGGTGCCAAGTCTGTAGTTGGACATGGCGATATTCATCCACTTTTCCCACTCCGACTTCTGGGCGTCGTCGGCAGTGCTTGCCTTGATGAGACCGTGCGCCTCGTCGTAGCAGTATGTAAACCCGCGCTCGACTCCCCAGTAAAGGCAATCCTGCTGTGTACCTTCACTGTCGCTGTTTTGGATGCCAAAAGCAGTGTGAACTCGGTAAACCCATGCCTGAGAGTACATATCGCTCAAGGTTAGAGAGGTGTGGCCTCTTCCTCGGCTCATTGTAGCCCCACGGTGAAGCCAGTGACATGCCATTTGGGGGGAGACTGCCACGCCAAACCCAGAAAGATAAGACTGGAACAGAAAATGAGCCGCTCGAGATGGAGGCAGACCTATTCCTGGCTCTTCTTCAGATGAGGTGTCCAGCTTGGAATCTGCTGCGGCTTCGAATTCCCTAACCATTTGTTCCTGTTGACCCCAGTCCATAAATCGTCTGAGTGTCAGGGGTTCAAAGAAGAACTGTTTCGCCGGGGGATGCGGTAGGTTGGGGCGGAATCCGGGAAGGTTGATCTGGGCATCGTAGTCATCGCCCAAACTGCCAAGAGTGAAGCTTATTTTGTCCAACTCCAACCCCCTTTGGCCAGGTATCACGTTCGTCTCTTCTTTGAGGATGCTTGCGTTGGCTTTATCCTTGATAATGGAATATAAGTATGCTCCTTCAGGGTCCAGTCCTCGCATTCGGGCGAGAGCGCGGTCAAATGACCTTTGGGCTGGATCCCCTCGCAACGTGTACATGATCGCAGATGCAGTGGTGGAAAAGCTGCCGCCGGGGAGATTTCCAGAAAAGAAGTATACCGAGAGATTGTGAATTGCCGCGTCAAGAAGCCCATCAGAGGTTTTGAGCCGCCTCATCTTCTCTCGATGCTGCTCGGTTGGCGTTCCTCCTTCCACCCACCCGATGGCTTTGAATCCGATTTCAGACGGGATGTCCTTGCAGTCGATCATGCATCTCCATACCAGCATGCCGTAGGAGAAAGCATCCGTTTTTTTGGCGCCATCTGGCAACAACTTTTCATCAATCTCGGGGGCTTCAAATGGAAAAGTATGCATGCGGAGTCGATGCATGCTGCCTGCGTCACGGCCACCCATGTCCATGACTGTTCCGCCAAAGTCGCCCAATTTGGCTGTGAAAGGCTGGTTCTGCGGCTCAGAGTAGCGATTGGCGAAGATGAGCACATTTTCGTGCTTCAGGTCCCCGTGGACCATACCGCACGCGTGGATGATGGATAGGCCCCGTCCAACATCGTAGCAGAGCTTTTGCTTGATGCTGAAGGGAAGTGGTGGCCGATTCTTTTGGATTTTGTCGAGCGTCCCAAAAGCTGCGTATTCCTGAACCAAACTCGGAAACGGTGATCCTGTGTCTATGGACCCATCCCATCGTACGTCAAGCAGTCGTACAATATTGGGATGGTAGTGGATCGGCTGGTGAAGCAAGGCTCGGATCTCCAAGAGGACGTCCCGCCATCGGCCTTGGCGGTTCTGGTCTTCTCTGACCGTCTTGATAACAACCGTCCTGCTTGGCAACTTGCTGGAGCCTGCTTGGGAAGCGGCTTCGGTCAATGGTGGGAGTTCCTCGATCTCGGCGCGTTCAACGATGAAGGACAGCCCAGCTCCGATCCTCGTTCGCTTCACGATGCGGCCTCGGTTTTGCGGGCGAGAGAATGTAGTTCTTTCGCCATCGTAGCGACGGAGTTTATGCTCGAGAAATGCCACATGGCAGAACAATGAAGCAAGGCCGTCTCTTTCACGATTGGGGGGAACAGATGGGATGTCTGCGGGGGTTGCCAGGGCGTTGTTATCGGTCGCAGTCCCATCATACGTATCTGCGCTAAACGCTGAGGGATAATCAAGGCTTGCCATTTTTTAGCTTCGACTTGGAAACCAAGAGCCAAAAATGACAAGTCGATAGTATTTGAGAGGATTAGTGAGTTTGATCGATCAAAGTGTCAGCGGTAATTAAATCAAGCAATGAGGCGAAAAGGGCTGGACGACGAATGCCCATTGTCAGCTGCAATGTCATGTGATATGAGCAACGAAGGTGGCCTGTATGAGATAGCTAGACCAGACCAGAGTGGGATGGGTGCAGCTTTGCCACCCACATTATGCTTCCGAGCACCATCCTTCAGGCACCCCTCATTTCCACCTCACAGGTAGTTCGTTCGTCAAGCTCAATCATAGCCATCACAATGGAGCCCGGAACGTACCTCGCCGCCATCCAAATTGCGTTTGGGGCAGCTTGCGCTGCTGTGAAGACCTTCAGGAAAGGCCTCAATTATGACAAGGCCGCCGAGAGACTGATCTTGGGTCTCGAGTTTGAGAGATTCCGCCTCCGACTCTGGGGCGAGAACTCTGGCCTGACACCTCCTGCTGGCGAGACTGGGGCCATTCCAAGCCGACTCCAGCCTATCGAGACTGTTTTGAAGGGGCAGCTGAATGAGATTGAGCAACTTTTGCAGAATGCAGACGTATTGCGAACCCGTTATGGCCTTGCGCCAACCGAAGATGCGCCCACCAAGTCTGACTAGATACGGAGCCTCGTGGATAGGATGCATCGACTGATGCGGAAGATGAGAGGCGCGCCTGTTGAAGGAGCAGCGGATCTTTCCACAGCAAAGATGGCAAATGTTGCTGGAATGGTCGGGAACGACGACGAGGAGCCCACTCCTGACTTGAAAGACAAAAGACGAACCAGCACCCTGAATAGGATCCGCTGGGCCATCCAAGACGTCGACAAATTTGAGAAACTCGTCAAAACCCTGGCCGGAATGATCGACAAGCTCAACGAGCTGCTGGGTGAGTCGCAGCAACAAAAGGCCAAAGAAGACAATAATCGAGTCAACATAATTGTCGTCGGCAGTTTCATGGACGAAGCGGAATTGGAGCTCATTCGTTCCGCCGTACAATCCGAACCAACCACCTCGAGTCTGCGTGCCGGCATTGAGCGCAGGGCCCTGCTGGGCCGATTATCGCCAGCAGGAATAGCAGCCGCTATGAGCCTCACACCCCTATCTCTTTCTGGATTCAACCTGCCAGACGGCTTCTCAAAGATGAGGCGCTTCTTGGCATCGAGGAAGAGAGATCCGGATGCTGATGCCAGTACAGCGTCAGACTATTACCTGATCGAGCGGAAGGACTTTGATCCGAACATCAGCCCAGAGGATAAGGAGAAGCTGACAGACCGGATGCAGCGACTCGTCATGTTGCTGCGCAAGCCGAAACCGCCTGGCTTCATGACGCCCGAGGCTGAAGGCTGCATCCACGACCCGTCGTCTTCTTGCTGGTGGATGGTGCTTCGTTTCCCGATGGGCCCGGGACTTTTGTCGCAATCTCTTCCTCCTGTCGCCACCTCGCCAGTGTCTCTTCTTTCCCTTCTACAATCCAAAACCTCGGCCAAGCCGCCGCTTGAGCATAGGATTGCGTTGGCCAGCGCTGTTTGCGCAACCTTTTCTGAGCTGTATATGAGCGGGTGGCTACACAAGGGCGTGCGAAGCGACAACATCTTGTTCCGGGCCTCATCGCCGGATACCTTCACCGCTGCGTATTACTCCCAACCTCCCGAGGCAAGCAAGCTCCTGACATCCTTTCTCGTCGCGGGGTTCGAGTATTCGCGGCAGGAGAGCGAGGGAGTGACCATTGACAAAGCTAGGACGTCTGGAAACGTCAGCGTGGCCATGTATCGACATCCCAACTACCAGGGCGACGCGGCGGAGGGGTACAAGATGCAGCACGATATCTACTCGCTTGGGCTGGTGCTCGTCGAGATCGCACTGTGGGTGCCGCTCGCGACGTTCCTTGGGGGGAAACCGGCGGGGACGTGTAGTAGCTGCGGAAAGAAGAGGGCTGCGGCAAGGGGCCCCGGTAGCGACGGTGGCAGTGAATCAGGAGAGGCTGAATTGATCTTGTCGCCTGACATGAAGCTCTTCCATGCACCACATGCTACTAAGCTGAAGCGACGGGTGGTTTCGAGGGCGGATGCTGAGCTCGGGTTTCGTGTTGGTTCGAAGTACCATGGCGCTGTGAAGTTTTGTCTCGGGATTGGCGATGAGGTCGAAGGTGAGGGAGGAAGAGGAGATGGCGGCAGCCTGGCGATTCCGTTGCACCCAGCGCTCGAGTTTTACAACAATGTCGTTGTTCCTCTGGCGTCGGCGAGTGGGGGTCGGCTGTGAGAAGGAAGCGTGTTGGGTTGATTGATTGGGGTGCTTTGCATTCTAGGCCAGACAGGGAGACAATTTTTCCGGTTGGAAACTCCAATCAGAGCTGCCATGGTGGTTGGTGCTGCTGAGACGGAAGGTGCAAAGCGATGCAACTGCCCTGCGAGGCTGACCTCAGGCCATGTATGACCCAATCCCTGTGGGTCAACCCAACCTCGGTCCTGCCAATAAATCCCATTCTTCCCTTTCTCTTGCCTTAAGTACGAGTGACACAGACATCTCTAAACTCTTCTTTTACCCCCTGGTTGTGCCCCGTAGAGACGGAAGCCAGGAGTGATTGTGAACTCGATGGCTCCAAACACGACCACAACGGAAGCCGAAACTGCTCGGCACATTTCACAAGGATTGGCTCCTATAGGCAAATTATATATATGGACATATTCAAATAAATGTCTGGCGTTTGCTTGTGTTGTCTTCTTCTCCCTGTCAAGAACCGAGAAGGCAGCTCTGCCAGCTGTTGACGGCCCGAAATTGCAACGACTCTCTGGTTCAACACCCTTGGCCCCCCCACCCAGATCAATAAAATGAACCAGAGAGCCAGCCCGCTTGAGGCGATCAATGGAGCCAAGCCCTCCACGTTTCCGAGACCCGCAAATCCACCGAGAGATCCACCAATTTGGATTAGCCAAATGCTCACACCTGGGGAAAAGTGACGAACCCAACTGCCGAGTGGAGCTAGGTAGGTTGACCAAGACCCCCTGCCTTCCCCCAACCACTGCGATGGTTCTGGGGCCCGTCGTCGCGAGCCGAATTGCGACGCCGGAAAACATAAACCTGACTTCATCTTCTGGGTGAATGGCACGGTATTTCATCTTTCTCTCCTCTCTCGTTTTTGTTTCTTGATAGAGTGGTGGCCCAGACACGGCGATAGACTTTTAGAACTAATAGATTTTGGGCCTCAATCATGTCTTCAGTCACCAGCACCAGCACCAGCACCAGCACCGACAGTGGGCGGCCGGCCTACTCCAACGGCGGTTCAGGCCACGTCCCCCTCGCCAGCGTCTTCGATTTCCACTTCAGCCAGCCCTTCGTTGCCGTGAACGACTACACAACCAAGGCCCAGCAGTTACCGAGGATAACAGACGACAGGGTCATCTTTGTCGAGAATAAGTCGGGTACGACATTCCTGTCTTGGTGTCACTGCCCTACTGCTGTGCAACTTCGTCTTAACGCCCGCCCGGAAAGTCACCGTGGACAGCATTGGGACTCAGGGCACACCACATGTGACAACACGTGCTGTACCACCAGACAATGACAGAGACATCATACTGACACAAGACAGACCGCGCGCTCACCTACGGGCAAATAGCAAAGGATGCGCGCGCAGTGGCCTCGGGGCTGTTGCGCCTGGGCCTTGATCCCAATGAACTCCACAAGCTCCCGCCGACGTCGACATGCCCCGAGGGGCCCGAGATCGCCCCCGTCGTGCTGATCCAGCTCCCCAATGTCCTCCCCTTCGCCCCCGTCGCGTTTGGGGTTCTGGCCGCCGGTCTCACCGCAACACTGGCGTCTCCCGCCCTCACGAGCGACGAGATGGCCTGGATCCTGCAGAACGCCCGCCCGCGCGCCATCATCACCACCACCGCTGGCTTGCCCACCATGCGCGAAGCTCTGAAGAAGCAGACCGACGCCGACTTCTTCCAGAAAGTGTCCGTCTTCATCGTCAACGCCACAGAGGACACCTACCCCGTCGCCTGGTCCCCGCCCACAGCCGTCGGGAACGAGAAATCCTGGCGCGACCTCCTCGTCAACCCATCATCTCTCCCTCTCTTCCCAGCCTCCGCCGCTGCCGAGCGCACCGCCGTGATTCTCTGGTCGTCGGGAACATCGGGCCGCTCCAAGGGCGTGCTCCTGTCCCACCACGCGCTCAACGTCGTCTCCACCTCCCTCTGGCACGACGCCGACTACTACCGCGGCCAGGCCCAGCGCTGGCTCGGCTACGTGCCCTTCTACCACGTTTTCGGGCTGAGCAACGTCTTTTTCATCGCCGTAGCCACCGGATCGACCGTCTACACCATGCCATCTTTCAGTCTCGACGTCATGCTAGCCGCTATTCCTGCCAAGAAGATCACCTACCTGCACATGGCGCCGCCCGTGGCCGTGATGCTCGCAAAAGCTCCGCGCGTGGATTCATACGCCGCCCGCGATCCAAAGACCGGCGCAAACGCATTCAGTTCTGTCACGGCAGCAGTCACCGGCGGTGCGCCATGCGGCCACGATGTTGTTGTCCAGGTGTACCAGCGCTGCGGCTTCCGCGTGCGCCTCGGCTATGGGCTCTCAGAGACGTGCAGCACAGCGCTGCAGCGCGGCATTGACGAGTACGAAATGCACGACCAGGCAGGTGACACGGGCTTGCCACACCGCGCCGTCGAACTCATGATTGCAGACCCTTCGTCAGGCAGCGCACTCTCCACAGACCAAGAAGGAGAAGTTCTTGTCCGGGGCGCAATGCTCATGTCGGCATATCTCCCCATCGGGTTCTTGTCATCTCCTAGCACAGCCAAGGTCGACATGTCCGCTACAACCGAAGCGCTTACGCCTGAGGGGTGGTTTAGGACTGGCGACGTCGGCGCCCTGTGCGCAAACGGCAGACTCCGAATCACAGACCGCCTGAAGGAACTAATCAAAGTCCGTGCGTACCAAGTCGCGCCGGCGGAGCTGGAGGCCGTACTCTGCAGCAGCGAGGCGGTCGCCGACGCAGGCGTCGTGGGCGTTTATGACAAGGACGAGGCGACCGAGTGGCCGCGCGCCTATGTCGTGGCGGCCGTAGGGAACGAGAATGACTTGGAGAAGTTGGCGATGGAGTTGAAGGAGCTGGTCGAGGCCAGGACGACAAAGTACAAGTGGCTGGTCGGGGGCATCGTCTTTGTCAAGCAGATCCCCAAGAGCCCCAGCGGCAAGATCTTGAGGAGGGTGTTGAAGAATGGGGGCGAGGAGACAAAGGGGACTGAGGTCATGTTGTATCAGAAGAAGAGGCGGGCTGCGAAGCTGTGAGCTATTGTACTGTTGGACTTATGAGGATACAATTGTACTTAAATGGTCAATATGGGTTTGTAGAGAGCGTTTGTTGATAGGTTGGTTTGAATACAGGCAGGGGTGTTGATATAAGTCTAGTAGGTTTTCTTCATGCCTATATGTTTCCATGAATGTCGATGCTAGTGATCCTCTTTTTTTTTTTTGTTTTTCTTTTTTTTACTGTTGTAAAAATCCCCCCCCCCCCCCCTTTTTTTTTCCCCCTTCCTTGTCGTTTGTCGTTCTCTTCCCCTCTCCCTTTTTCCTTTTTCCTTTTTCCTTTTTGTTTTGTTTCCTATTTCCTCCCCTTTTTCATTCCCCCCTTATTTTCCGGTCTTCGAAGCTCCGTTCCCGTATTATTGGTTCTCCAAACACCCCTTTACCCTTGCAATGAATAAATAAGTACGTATAACGTCAAGAATTAGTTCTAACTCCTCCGCAATGATAATGATACACCACGTTCCACCCTACGCGAACCGTTATTTTCGAACATACGGTCCAGCCAAAAGCCACTGGACCGCACTCGACACGGGATACGCCATCTGTATATAACACCGCCCCCCGCCATGGTGCAATACCCGTCCACAATCTCCTGCGTGAGAGACCGTCGCCGATAGGCTGGTATTTAAGGTTACGGAGTCCCTGAGATTGTTGTGTCGCTGTCGCTGTCCTTTTCAGGCTCTTGATCCACCAGGGGGGCACGGGCAACGTCTTAATCTTTGTTATTCCTGAAGATAACGTCAATTTTATCTCGGTGGTTTGTTTTCTGATGAGTTATCGCTGTGTCTGACCGTGGTAAATTGGGGCGAGAGCGCTTGTTAGGTCTGGAAGGCATCGTGATGGCTTAAAACCGGAATTTGTGTATGTTTAGGAAGGTAAGAAACGAAGCAGAGTCCAGATTTGGGAAGTTTGGAAGTTTTCCCAGAGGGGCCCTTCTTAAATATCATTGGGAATTCAAGTGAGAAGTGGGTAGCCATGAACAACCCCACCAGTGTCTGATGAGACACAGCCAGACATGAAACCTAGAGTCTCCTTGCCATAATTAGATACGTCCAACCTAATTTCGTGAATATCTAACCCAAAAGGCGAAAACAAGATCAAGACGGGACAGGAAGGCTTAAGGGAGCAGTAAAGTTCAAGTGTCGAGAGATTCTAACTAATCTAAAATACACATCTAACCATCGATCCCATAACTAACCATAATCTAGGTGCAGTATAACAATTCTATACTCAAAAGTCAGATTAGAAACAAAACAAAAACACTAAAATTTGAAGAACAGCTGCAGCACACCCTGTCGTACAAACCCCCGCCACGGATGGGCCTCTCCCCCCTTAATTATGCGTCGTCAAAAAGGCACCCACGGTCCGCACAAACTTCTCTGTCTCCTCCAGCTGCGGCATATGCGAGCTGAGCGCAAACTGAACCCACTTGACCCGCGCGGGAGGCAGAGTAAAATACGGAAGCACACACGCATCTTGTGCCTCGTCAAAATGGCCGTTGATAAGGAGGATGCCACCAGGCGCAGTCTCGTCCGTAATCTTGTGCAGATCGGCCACGATACTCCACGACCTCAGGCTGCCCGTGACGTAAAAGTCGCTGGGGCCGTTCATGGTGCTGTAGACGGTGTTGTCCTCGGCAATGGCCGCAAAGGCTGCCATCAGCTCCGCGGGAAATGGCTCAACACGGCAGAGGTGGCGCCGGTAAAACTCCATCATGGCCCCGTGGTACTCGGGGGACTCGGTCTGCCCGCTGTCTTCGGCGTCGTCCAGCAGAGCCGACACCTCGCCCGGCAGCTGGGTGCGCAAGTCTTGTGCGACCCGGACCCACGCTTGCATATCGGACGGAGCGTCGCACAGGACGAGCTTGCGCAGTCCCTCGGGCTGGGAGACGGCAAACTGCGCTGCCAGCATCCCGCCCCAGCTATGACCCAGCAAGTCGAAACCCGTCCCGCTCTCGTAGATCCCTAGCGCGTGGAGCAGGTTATCCAGCTCGGCCATGAACAGCGCGGGCGTCCAGAACGACGTGTCGCCCTTGCGGCTGCGGAACCGCGTGCTCATGCCGCACCCGATCTGGTCGTACATGAGCACGGGAACGCCAAAGTCGCTGTGGACCAGTGCGACGGGTAGCATGTAGCTGTGGATGATGCCCGGCCCGCCGTGGAGGCAGATGAGCGGCGGGGTTCGCTTGGTGTTGGTGTCGAGGCGGCCCCAGAGCTCAAAGTACGTCTCGCTGACCTCGCCGGTGCTGGGGATCCGAAAGAGGACTGTGCCGGTTCGCGTTGGCACTGGGTACCGCCGTTCTTGGCCTGGCGGGCCGGTGCAGGACTCGCAAATGCTCATGGTGGGTGAAAGGTAAAGTGTAAATGGGGGCACCTGATAAATGAAGGGATGAGCTTGATGATAATTAGCTGCAAAGATTGAACTTGAATAAGTTGTATTTGAATAAAGGCCAGATATGATGATGGATGCCTTGGAATTCGTTTCATCATGGGCTGTTGATGGAGGATATATTAATACTTATAACTCCATTTATCATTCAACTCCCTTTTCCCAGCCTTTCATGCATAGACAGCTTCATCACGTTGTCCTATGGTATCGCCCCCCCAAAGCAGAGATCTGACGTAAGCTCCCAGTACCACCAGTTGCAACCCCAGGTCCCGCATCACGGAGGACTCGACATTTTAGCCAATCCGACGTCGAAAAGGGCATGACAATACGAGCCACTTTAGACAAGCTAGTCCTGGTATGGCAATCCGTAAAACTTTCCGTCATCGTAAAGAGCTTAGGAACCTGGATGCTGTCCCCCGTTCCCTGCGAGTTGTCAGATGGATGTTAGTTCTCGGCCGTGGTTGGTTGCCTGCAAGGTTTTTAGGGGGGCTGTTTGCTTGGTCAGTGCTAATAATGATTTGCTCGCCAATTAGCGATTTCCTAATGCGGTGGCCCACGAAACATTGATAAAAGAGGTGAGGCGACGAAGGCTTGCGGCAAAACAAAGAAAGATAGCCATGAGAGCCGAGGTCTCTCAACCTTCGTAACCGACAGGCAGCAGGAAATCATATCACGGGGTCGTTTGGATGGTCGTTTGGGTGGTCGTTTGTTTGTTTTTGAAGATCCGAGGCAGCAAAGTCCAAACGAAAAACAAATGCAAACATTGCCACCCAAAGCTGCGACCAACTCAAAACCGACTGATGGTTTGTTTGCTCTGTTACCTCAGCTACCTACTTATCTGATGGTTCTTAGCTCGTAGGTTTGCGCAGTGTCGCCAGGCTTCATGGTTCTGAAACGGTAGCTGATGCTTCTTGAGCACTCCTATGATGATTGCTGACTTTCTTCACATGATCAGCTGAGCCTACATGTACGCAGGATGATTAAAACATGTTCAAACCTGTTTGTTCTGGGTGCTATTTCCAGATCATGGGAGAAACACTTTATCGTCGTGTGTGTAGGATGGCAAAGATGAAATGAGCTTCGCAATGAACAAAAATGGAAACCTTTCATTAAACCACGCCGTTGCGCTGTGCCCTGTGCAACCACTGATAAATGGGTATAGGGAGGGTGATTAAAACCCTTTGACTATTTCGGGCTAGTAGTGTGAAGCAATCTTCTCATCTCCGTGAATCGAATATCTTTTTGTAAACCTACCGACCTACTTAGGTAAGGTAGGCAGCTGTGATACTTCTGCCAGGCGTCGTGATAATTAGTCCCCCAGTTCCAGTCGTGATGCGAGGGGCGATACGAGTGGTCAAACATGGAAGGCTATGTGCTTATGAAAGATGACCAGTAACTCGAAGGTTTGGGCTCCACGAATTACCTACTTTGGCAACAAAAACGTGAATAAGAAGAATCAGGTGTAAACCTAGACACCTTCCCTGGCCCGCTTTAGACCCGCCATTCACTGAGCCCGTTATTGGATATCGGCCTTGACGTTCTTGACGACTACCCGTTAGTTCCTTTGTCCGCAAACACAAACCGCAGGGTGTGGTGTCCGGGGGCTTGTCATCGGCTCGCATCTGAAACGCCACCGTCTTGTTATGATTGGTGACATTTTTCTTCCGGCGGCCAAAAATACTGAGATTCTATAAAACCAAGATTTTGTTGCTGTATTATTGGCATTCCATAATACTTTCGCGGGTTCGGTGAGGGTAATTAAGCAGCAGTTACGTTGAAAACGGTCGGGTCGTCGGACTTGACGGTGAGATCGGTAATTATAGGAGTAGTGATCGCACTCAATCAAAGCCGCACTTGTGCCACAAATTTGGATCAACAAAAGGCACAAGAAGCGTCTTGTACAAGGGGGCTGAGAGAGACTTACATAAAACTCAGTGTTGAACTTTTCGTTGAAGGTCACAAGCAACGGTTGGCTGCCAAAGACAGAGGGCACCTCAAGATCTGGTAACTGTCCACGGATCCGCCTTACTTGATAGCATCGTCAGAGCTGGCACCCGCGAGGCCCTGGAATAAGTGTTCAGGGGTATCCGCCGCTCCACTGATACTGACAGTGATGTTGCCACACACCCAGCGTTTCAGCTTGTCCTTGCTGCCAGTGGGACTGGCTTGGAGACCAGCGCGACCTGGTCGCTGATATCGCCGTAAACACTGCGGTCTTCCGGAGGTAGCTAGCCCAGGGGACGCTGCTGCCGTGGATGTCGTTCTCGAACATCCTAGTCGCGCGATCGTTGTCTCGGCAGACATAAATGGTAACTTCGGTTTCGAAGGAGTTGATGAGCTGTGATTCCCCACTTTCTTGACCAAACCCAGCGGGCCCCCGTCAACAATACTGTCAGTCGCCACGTTTCCAGCTCACTCGCGCCGCATCCACTTACCTTGATTTGGACAACAAGTCGTCCGAGATATGCTGCAGTTCGCCGCTTCGGCGTCAAAGGGTCTAGACTCGAGTGTGTGTGCCAAAGATGCACCAAACCAACCGAGGACGGAATGAACGTGAGGTAGATGCTCGTGGACTGGATGCCAAGTAGTGAGGTATTGATGCTGTAGAAGAGGATCAGGACTCCAGGTCAGAATCGGCTGATACACGCACGCAATCGCATGTGCTTCCTCTATCTTTCCGCTGGGGTATGCTCGACCTCGGTCGCTGTCGCTTTTTACGATCGTGTTCGGAGTTGGATGTGAATCTCTGGGAGGAGTAATCGAAATTGGGGCACAGTTCCCGAGGGCGCCGTAGGATACACAACGTCGGGTCGCACGGCTCGGAGGGCGCAGGCGTGGAATCCTTGAGACTTGAGTTGTTGACCCTGTTTATTGTGTCGCCGTTAACGACAGATTTCGGCTCGAGGAAAGGGCTTGGTTGACTCACCTTGGGCCGACTCGCTTTTGGTAAACAGTGCGAGAAAGGCAGTATCCGAGCAGGCTTTTGCGTCGGTCGTTCGTGAGTGCGAAAGAGGCTTCGAGACGGGTGACGGCGAGCAGAGAAGGAGAAAGGGTCGGTTCGGTCGGGTCTTTGGGACGCGAACGGCAGGAAGTCAGCATCGTAACATCTCAAGAGGGCGGTGGTTAGAAATCTTGCTGAAGGAATTATATCGATGCTGAAAGATAACTGGTGGATGCCTCGACTCTGCCGCCGCTGCTGAGTCGGGTCCGACATGGCGAGAATCTTGCGAGTAGGAGACGGCGTTGCGGCGAGGCATTCGCGACACAGAAGATCACAACTTCTGCGGGTCAAACGTTGCTATAGCGGCAAGGACTCAGATCAAAACATATCTAGCAGGCTCGATAGGATCGCACTTCGGAAGGGCGCGTTCTTCGTGATATGAAGGAATTTTCGGCAACAGTAAGCTTTCGCGATGGCCCGCCTTGCTTGTCGGGGCAAAACACCACAAGGTTGGTTTCTGTCACGTCACGATGTGCTGTAGGGCAGCGAAGAGCATCGAAGAGAATCACTTGGCGCGTGAACGACACTTTGGCGAGTGTTTTCCTAGCAACGGTACTGTTACTTGGCGCGCCCACAGAACGGACTTGCGGACTCTATCATGGGCTCGAACTGAACACCTTACTTTGCCTCACCGATCGGCTTCCGACCATAAACATCAAGAAGCTGGCGAGCAAAAACTAAGAAGCTGGCGAGCAAACACCAAGCAGTCTGTGATCGAACTGCTCGTTCTTCATGATCGTTGTGATGATATTACATGCTATGATAGTGGTACGCTTGCTCCCTGGTTGCCCTGGAGACTTCATCGACATCCACGGTTCCAGTTTGTTCTCAACACCACCAGGCCTCACCTCACGATCAAAAGAAGATATCTTCTCCATGGCTTCACACAAGGCGAAGCACAAAGTGAAAAAAAAAAAAAAATTGGGTACTAAGTATCAAAAATTATGTCCGGGAAAACCCTGAAGGGTAGACACCCCCCAGCGTGCTCCACGATGTGCAATGCAGGCCAACTGGAGGAGGGTAAGGTTTTCGTGATCTCACTACCCTCAGACAAGGTACGTATGAAGAAGAAGAAGAAGAAAAGAGGAGGAAGTTCGGGGGGGGGGGGGGGGGGGGGAAACCGATCCAAAAATATATACTAGAGTTAGTTGGTCTGTGCACAAATGCCCTTCGGAGGGGGGACGTGCGTTCCGCCCTGGGGATAACCACCTTTGACGTGCCTTTCTTCTTTGCTTCAAGGTGGGCAGGTACCCTGTTGGCTCGTCTGGGGGCCGGAGGGTGGGGGGTGGATAGAATGGCCTATGAGCTCGGTGGCTAACTAGATGGGACGACAACGGGCGAGGCCAGGCACTCATGAGGTCATGCCGGGCCATGCTGATCAGTATCTCTCTTCTTGAGGATCCACATGGCGAGGATCACTGGAGGATATCAAACTCGTGGAGGCTGATGATTATACCGCTGAGGCAAGGGCGTTTTACTGGACCGCCTCTGCAGCCTTGCTTAAGAATCTGGGACGTAGATAAAGATTTGCTAATATCACCAACACCGCCAGGAAAACGTGACCACCACAAATACACCTGAACTTATCCTCTGCGTGAAGCCAACATGACTTGTGACCGAGCCTGACTGGGTGAACGGTTTGTAATTTGGAAATCGCATTGCAAATCACTATCAAGAACTAATTAATATTGAGATCGCTGCATTGGACTACGGCATGCCAAAGCTGCTTGAGCGGATGCGGCGTTCTTTCCTTCATGCTAATATGGTTCTCTTTTCCTCTTTTGCCGGGACGCATTATTTCGCCCGCAAAAGAGAAAGGACGTTGCCGCCGCGTCCAGACGTAGCAGGGTCAAGCCTGGACGGGTGCCAGCACTCACCCCGTGAGTCGGCTTTGCTACATCACATATCCCGCCGTTTCCGGTTTCCCCCCAGCTTCTCCGTTTCTGGCTTGAGGCTGATGTGAACATTTCCGGGAGCAGCAGGTCATGTTGTGTTCGACGTTGCGTATATGTAGAAATATCTCGAACCCGCAAAAAGAGCCGTGGGACTACGTTGTAATCGTCTAAGTCTAGCTAGAACCAATACCACTTATATACACGGCAGAGGAGTTTCTTTTGAGAGCGTGAATAGCACCTTTTGTGTCCTGCAAAACAACGCTCTCTTCGTTTTTGTCATCTGTGAGCTTTGCTGCAGTCCTACTTTGACGTTTTACGAACATGCATAATTCGGCGGTATGCGAGCCGCGTTCATATTTTCCCAGTTCCTGGCCTTGGTCTTGCGGTCCTGAACACTGATCTCTACATCCAGTCTAGAACGACAAGAGAGACAGCCGCTAGAGTGTTATGCCCAAAGTTTGAAGGTTGAAAGACAGCAGCAGCAGCATCTTGATGAGAAGAGGTATTATTGCCGATCTTGAATCAAAACTACAATAAAGCATATATGAGGTATCCAAAAAGAATTTAACAAAAACCCATTAATATGTGTGCCTATAGGTGCACAGAAACATCAACTCGCCAACGCTAAAGATCCAAAAGGATATACAAAAAAAAAAAAAGCACCGCTACCCATCACCACATACATGTCAACTTCTTCATTTCTTCTCATCGGCATCACCACCACCCACAACCACCGCCACCCCCTGCCCTTCCTCATTCGCGGCCGCAGGCTGCGCAGTGAACTCCGACGTCGTCACGACCACCACATCGGCTTCCACTTCAACCGCACTAGCCTTGGGGTGATAGTCCGGGCCAGCCCCTGGTCCAGCGAGTTCCGCCGCCACCGCAGACATGGGCGTCATCACGAGTGGGGTGTTCCCGGTGGTGCTGCTGCTGCTTGTGCCGGTGGTATGCGCCGTGACTGCGGCCACCGGCTTGGGGGAATCTACAGGCTTGGGAGGGGGCGTAGTCGAAAACTCGGCGGGGATATCAGCCCACGACAGGTCCGTGATGACCGCGCTGTGCCGCGAGTAGGGTCGCTCGGTGGAGATGATGGATGCAGCGTCGGAGGAGCTCGTGTCTAGATTGCTGGCAAAGTTGGCGGCCGGGGTCGGCGCGGGAGGGGTGTTCATGAAGTTTGGGGGGTTCGGCGCGCGTGGCTGTGGCGGGGTGTGGGCGAGTTCGTGGTGGATTACCGGCTGTTGGATTTGGGGCTGTTGGGTTGTATATTGCAGTCCGTGCTTGCGCTGTTCGAGCTGGAGCTGGAGCTGGAGCTGGTGGACTTGGCTTTGGGGTTGGGGCTGGCCTTGGAACTGGACTTGGCATTGGGGTTGTTGCATCTGCGGTTGTTGTGCTTGGTGCTGTTGCTGCAGCAGCTTGTGTGCGGTGTGGAGCGCAGCAGTGGTTGCGTGTGATGAAGACTTGGACGAGTGTGACGGGTGTTGGGCAGCGTGGTAATGCACATGCTGCTCCGTCTGGACTTGCCCTTCTACAGCCTGTTGCTGCGCAGGTTGTTCAGAGTAGTTGTAATACTGGCCCGGTGGCGGCGGTTGCTCTGTGGCAGCCTCGTCCTGTTGTGGGACGATATACCCCTCTTGCAGGACAGGAGGCTGTGGCTGCTCGTTGAAGCCAAACTGTCCCGGTTGATCTGTAGCAGGTTGCCCCTGTTGCGCCGCCGCGTACGGGTCTTGTTGCGTCGCCGCATACGGGTCCGGTTGCACCGGAGCGTATGGGTCTTGTGGTGGCGGTGGCTCTGCTTGGTCGGCAGGGAGTGCCTGGCCTTGTTGCTCCGCGGAGGCCTGGTCAGGGGGGAAATATGACCCTTCCTGCGATGGCTGTTCCTGCGCTGCTCCGTTGTATGCTGCCTGCTCTTGTGCTGCTCCGTCGTATGCTGCCTGCTCTTGTGCTGCTCCGTCGTATGCTGCCTGCTCTTGTGCTGCTCCATTATAAGTGTCTTGCTGCTCGACAGGAGCCTGGTCTTGGGGCGCGGCGTAGTATGCGTCTTGCGGAGGCTGCTGCTCAGCGCCGGTGCCAGGATCAGCAGAAGCATCTGCAGCCGGGTCTCCTGTCTGCTGCTCTGCTTCAACTTGACCGTCGTCCTCCTCTTCCTCATCGTCATCCTCCTCGTCGTCGTCATCGTCGTCATCATCGTCTCCTGAACCATCTCCAACGAGGCGAGCCGCGAGACCAATCATCTTGGTGGCGTTGCCTAGACCAGTGCTCTTCTTCTTCTTCTTCTTCCCCCCCGCCTTCATACCAATGTTGGCCAGTTTCATGGCTGCAACGCCCGCAGTAAAGATACCGGTGGGGGAAAGACTTGCCGCTGCGCCCAGTTTGTTTACATTGGAAGCAACGCTGGTCGCCGTGCTGAAGGTGCTGAGTCGCCGGGCGGCTGTCAAGCTGCTAGGGTTGACTGGTGCCGTCCCTGGGCTGACAGTGTGCGGCGTCTGGAGGGCCGCTCCTACAATGCCTCGGCCGACTGGTCCCATGACGTTGGCAGGAATCATGTTCGGCAAGGGTTTGAACGCACCAGGCGCCGTGTTGGTCATCGGGTTGAACGGGGCTGCTGCGTTCATCTGAGGGTTGAACGGGACTGCTGCGTTCATCTGCGCGTTGAACGCAGGCACCATGTTGACCATGTTGGGCATGGTGCTGGCTGTCATGGCCATGTGCTGGGTATTTGCGGCCATGGGGACGCCGGCGGGTGCGACAGGTTTGACGGGGACCTTTGTCTTTTTGCTTGCTTTGCCTTGAACGACAACCCGGGGCGCTTGGCCGGGCCTGTCCCACGTTGAGAGCTGGAATTCGTCGTGGACGTAGAAGGGAACGCCGTCGGGAGTCTTGATGATCCGCCAGCCGGTCGGGAGGGTGTTCTTTGGCTTCTCCCAGGACGGCTTGCCTGTTGCCGTGTGCGAATACCACACCTTGCCGTCGGGCGTCAGCATCACCTGCCAGCCCGGGGGCAGTTCGTTGATGGCGGGGTCATCGTTGACCGTGGTCAGGGGCTGGAGGTGTGTCTTGAAGCCCGTCTGGTTGTGCATGTACCACAGCCGGCCAGCAGCATTCCTGCGCACCGTCCAGATGTGTGAGGGGATATTGCCCGTGGGGCCAGGAATGACCATGTCTGTGTCGGCGGCAAGGAAGGTGAGGTCGTGAATGTGCGCCGAGGCTGCTTGGCCGGTCGTGAAGCACCACACGCAGGCTACCGTCGAGACTTGGGCGGTGCTGCAGACGAGGCAGGTAAACATGGATACGTTGGGGGCGATGGCTAGCAGGCATATGTCAGCTGTGTGTCTGGGGCTTTGTCCGGGTCGTATGGCGTGTCGAGATGGGAACTTACATTGCTTGCAAGACATGCACGTCTTGGAGCCGGGAACCGGCGGGCCGGGTGCGGGAGGAGGCGGCATGGGCACGGGGCCTGGCGCGGGGGCTTGGGCGTAAGCATTGCCTTGCGGTGCCGACGGCTGCTGCTGGGGCTGGAGCTGCTGTTGGAGTTGCTGTTGGGGTTGCTGTTGTTGGTATTGCAGAGGCTGCTGCTGCTGTTGCTGCTGGTACTGTTGCGGTTGTGGCTGCGGTTGCGGCTGTGGCTGCTGTTGTTGGGGTTGTTGGTACTGCTGCTGGCCCGGGACTGGAGCCGCCGCCGCCGCCGGCTGGAGATATGGCTGGGGGCCGTTGGGCACTTGTGTTGGACCTCGGTATTGGGGCTGTTGGGGCTGGGGCTGCTGATACTGGGGCTGTTGTGGTTGTTGTTGTTGCTGCTGCTGCTGGGCCTGAGGTTGCTGCTGATATTGAGGCTGATGTTGGTATTGCGGATGCTGTGGTGGCTGCTGCTGCTGCTGCTGCTGGTATTGAGGGTGTTGTGGTTGTTGCTGGTACTGGGGCTGCTGCTGTTGCGCTTGGTGGGCGCGCTGCAGCTGAGCTTGCTGCTGAGCTTGTTGTTGCTGAGCGTACTGATGCTGTAGGTATTGTTGCTGTTGGGCTTGCAGGGCTTGCTGCGCCTGTTGGTGCTGTTGTTGTTGTTGTTGTTGTTGTTGCGGCGATGGCTGCTGCTGCCCGGGATTCTGCGCATATGGTGGCTGGCCTTGATAGTAGCCCGGGGCGGGATTTTGGGCGGGTGTGGGAGCAGGGCCCGGCATGGCGCCCTGATGAGAGAGTTGGGACCTGACGCTCTGGGCGGGACTCGACGGCGCAGGACTCGACGCGGTATTCAGGTTGGACGACGCGGGAACAGGAGGCGTGGGCGTCTGTTGCGGGGCGGCAGCAGCAGGCTGGGTCGACTGCTTGGAGCCAAAAACCTTGCGCGAAAAGGAGATGGACCTGCTGCTCATCTTTGTGATGGCAGCATGCGCTCCTTGAAATTATTTACAGCAGATGGGCACATGCACCTTGATGGGACAGCACGCAGAGAGCGGGAGCGGAGTGGGTGTGTGTCGATGGGCGGGATTTTGGAGAAAACGAAATTGGGCCGACAAGGACATTTATATTTTCGCCCAGCTTCTCTGTCCACTGTCTTCTGTCCACTGTCCACCTACCCTGCCAAAGCCTGCCTGCGCCTTCGTGGCGGTCTGTCTTGGCTGTGAGTGGCTAGCTTTGGGCCCAAATCTTTCAGCTCCTGCACCAAGACGACCAATTCGGTCTAGAGCACATCGACCCTGGCTCGTCATGCGTGTCCCACCCCAGCCAGAGCCTCGAGATGAAAAGGAGGCAGACCATCAGAGCACCCGAGTGCCGGAGCCGACTTCCGATTGCAGGACATGGTCAAGGGGAACAACCACATTTATATCATGGTCAGTTCTGTACAGCGCTGTTTGCTCATTGTAAACCTGAACATTCCTATCTCGCTTCCAATATTGCCCCGCACTTTGACAGGCGAGCCAAGGATCTGCGCCATAGGAGCCCGCGCTTGATGGACCCCCCCGCCAAGCATCAAGGACGACTAGGGCGCGACGGGGGCCTCGAATCCGAGCTATCGACGGCATCTCGAGGTTTGACGATGAAATCAACCAACTTTTTCCTCTCCATATCGCGAATCGGAAGCCATCATCACAGCGAGAAAAAAAATAGTAGCCTCCTCTCTTTGAGTTGCGTGTCATCCTTTGTGCAGGGGCCATGCTAATCTTCTCTGTAATTATCATTTCTAATTGACCAAATTGCTCGAAAGCGAGGAATGAAGTGAAGAAAAAGAAAGAACGAAACAAAAGCTGAGAGTCGGGAATAATTTAAAGAGGTGCAAGTGAGGGTCCGTGCAAAGCTGCTCATCAGAAATGGCCATAGCTCAGGGTACGTACCTCCTTAACCTGCTCCTTCCGTCGCTGAGACGAGTTGTCACAGGTACTAGAATTAGGTTGTGGCCGTTCCTTCTTGGAAGGGTGCTGAACTTTTCTCGTTGGTGTGGCGGCAGGTGCGAAAGAGACAGCACCCAAAGACCTACCTACCTAGGTAAGGTTGCGTTGCGGTAAACTCTTGGGCTCAATTCCACAGCTGCAGACCTGCTGCAGACCATTGTCCACTCTGCGCCATCGCTTTGACATCTTCCTCCCCCAGTTCAGTAACAAATACCCTTAAGATATCCCCAAATGCCAATACGACTTCACCAGGCACTCCCATTGCCAAGCTTTCCATCCTCGTTCTCATTTATCGTTCTTCGGCATGTCTATGGTCTTCGGTTGCCTTCATCTGTTAGCATTCGGTCCTTAGTATTCACTATTCTAAGTTCGTTGACTACCTACGTATGGCATCAGTGCTGTATGACATGCCTCGAAGCTAACAACAAAATCCCAACAGGCCAATCCACGATCCTCTTCTTCAGCTTTACCGAACCCAGACCTAACTCTCTCCAGCTCCAGAGAAGGCAACAGTAGCCCAATCGGCGAGTCTGTGCGTCATTCCAACACTGATGAAGACTTCTCACGCGACTGCTGGTTTCATGGTCGCGGAACGGGACTCGAGCAACGCGAGTCGGAATGCCGCCGCCCGATATGACGAGGAAGAATGACATGATGTGGTCTCACTCCTGGGTCGAATACAGATGGAATGAAGAACCCACCCGCTATGGGTTAGAATGGAAGAAGGAGCTGGGCATCGAAAGCAGAGATGATTATGTATAATTAGAGAAAACACATACCGGTAAGCTCAATATTCCTGTTCTCCTATTCGGGAGTTTGCCGTCTTGCTGCTTTTGGACAACCATATACGCTATTAGCTTACATAGTGACATTTGCCTTCCCACTCCACAAAGTGTACAGGCCGTGCCATGAACCCGGGCGACACCGACAGAGCGGTGAGCGCCTTCAGAATTACCGCGGTAGCGGCATACATTACTACAATGCCAAGATGGTCTTCGTTTCCGGCTCCGTCCTTGCCTACACCTCGACTACACTGGCGGTCTGAATTGCTACGCGGACGAGGACAGCCTGGCTAATACCCTGGTCTCTAACAAATGCGGACTGTACGCAAGCGGCTGGTTAGTTTCCCATTTATCCTCGACGTTTTCTTATTGAGAAAAGGAGGTGTTAACGATTTCACGAGGTGGTTCTTCGACAGCGCCAACAAAAACTACGGTTACGACTTGACGAGTGCTGGCTGGTGCGGCAACCTGCATAGCTGAGCGTTCCAGGCGGGTTGTTGTACATCCGAGCAGTGTTTCGGTTGAGTCTACCTGCGATGTGCTTGAAGGAAACAAAGAGAAATACGACGGCGACGGAGAAGATGCCCATGAAGAATGCAAGGGCGGGAGTGGCGTCCATAGTGGTTATGGCAAAGGGGTAATAACCGCGTGCGTGCGGGCAGTTCCCAGACTTCACCATGTCGATTCCAACTGTGTACGCCATTACAACGCGAGTCATGATAGAGCAATCAAAGTCTCTGGAGATACTCGCACAAGTATCACGAATCTCAGAAGATGAGAGTCCTGACATACTATCATGAGTTCTAGACTGGCGAGCTCTACTCGGAAGAGTGCATAATATAACCGGCACGCCTCTGGCCACAGATAATCTGATCGTAATTGCGGTATTGCCTCAAGAAGCATTCATGTACCCAATGTTAGGATCAAGCGACAACAGTTCCAGCCCTTTCAGGATAACAGTTTGGAGATTCAAGGTAGGAACCATCACTGCTCTCAACAGTCAACTCTGGTTAGACCTTCTCGGTACCAGTGACTATTACATAATAGACAGTTAGAGTTTCGGCTGGCCAGCCATTCACTCCTTGAAATACAAGACATCTCGAGAATGTTCGATCCTGCTTGTGCTTGGTCTATTTCCCAGTAGAGGAAGTGTATCAGTTACCCACAAAACGTTGCCCAAAAAATATGGAAAGCATGCCCTCGGTTCTAAAGTGTTGGGTATGCTGCCGATAATTTCCCTTGCTTGGTTGAAACACGGGAATGAAGGTGGCGAGCTAGACCTGTTGGATTACGCCACAAGCTTGGCTTAATTACTCCGTACATGCCGTCCCAAGCAGGCCCCACCTCTAATTAACAAACAAACGGCTCCCCCTGAGTTTGAATCCTCTCCCATCCCATCCTCGCCAGTCGGCAAATGCCATTGTTACAAGGAACTGCGCGTCGGCGTGCGTCGGGATTACCACCACATATCCCTTTGTTACACTTAATCACCTGAGTCCGTGTATTGACGTGGAACTGGTCTAGCTTTCTGAGGCACCCCTTGCTGTTTATCTGCACGACCCCCCTCTGGAACTTCAGCTCCGTGACGGAGGCATCCTCGGGGGAAGGGACAAACTGGCCGTCGACTGGATATCCCAATATGTCGTAAAGGTATTCTCTCACCCAGAAGTTGAAGACTCGTATCCCCAGGATTCCCTGATCGTCGAGCAGTCGGTCAATAGGGGCATCAAGGGAACGCGCCTCCTTCTCGAATGCATTCCTGCCGTAGCTGAAGCCCGCCTCGCACCATTTCGCGAGATATTGCTGGCCGAAACGATAGGTATTCCACCCATATGAGCGGTATTGCTTGACGTGGACCATCTCGTGAAGGATCAACTTGGTGGCATCTCTAAAGTTCACGTTTGATGGGGAAGAGTAGTCGTCGATGGCGAGATAGATGTTGCGGCCCATCGTCACTCCGCCTCGGCCGCGAAATGCGTTTGGGAACTTGGCATTGTAAAAGATTTGGATGTTTTCCAGGTAGAGGTCGCCGAGGAGTGGGTTGATGAAATAGATGTGGTATTCGTTAAGGCGTGATGGCACCGCCGCGCTATTGAGTGTGGCAAAGGAACGCTCGGACTCGGCGTAATAGGGAACCGCTTCGCGGCCGACAATGTCGCAAGCTGCGCCTTTGAGTTCTTCGCGAACTGTTTCGTGGTCGGGGAGGTGGCCGTCGGCAAGGCCATCAAAAGCATCGCCGATGTCTTCGAGAGTGATTGTAACGATTTTCACAGAACCGTCAAACGCACGGCTCACCGCGTCGACGACGTCTTGGCCTGCCTTTTTGGCCTCGTTGGCTATGTGTGTGATCGTTTTCCCAAGAGACAAGCCCCGCTTGGTCAGGCTGATAGCTGATGGGTTGGCGACTTCGGCTGGGATTTCTAGGGGAACGGTTCTAGCAATAATCGAGACAAGAGAGTGAGAAGTATCAGTTAGCGATACCAGAGGTGAGGTCGGTTGGGCTGTGGCAATGAGACAACTGGCCATCACCGTAGCAAGTCTGACGAAAACCATCTTGGCGACTGGTGATGCTCAACAAGCAAATTAAGTTGTATTTTGTTGGGCGCAAAGGCAGGCGAGAGGATTCGGTGTCAACAATGCTTGGCCTTTGCATTTTAATTACAGCAGGTCCTTGACCCTAAAGTTATAGGTAAATGGGAGTTCAGGAACCGCAGCAGGCAGGCACTGCAATGATCTCTGTTGCCCTTAGCTAGGTACTTGGTGCTGAGAGCGCCGCCGTCCAGCTTGCGGTTAAGCCGTGACGTGGTCCTAGCCCACCTTCATCCTCATCCTTTGAGTGTTCAAGCTGTCTTCAAAGTCAGATGATAAGGCTAGGCAGAGCCGGCGGCGGCCAATTGCAGCTGCGAATGAGTGCTTGATTGGATGTCAGTTGCGAACGGCTGAGGTGCCAAGTCCCGACGTTGGGTGTAGCACAGGGAGAGACGTTCGCTGCACTGCAATTGGCGAAGTGCTCACAGTTAGCCGCTGAGAACCTCGCGAGCATTGTGAGTCAACTTATTAGGCTGACACCCCAATGCGGCAGCACCGAAGTAGCCCTGAAATTGGTTTCTTGCAACGTTTTGTTTTTTTTGATTCGGTTGTCAAGTCTGAGTTCCCGCTGTGGTCAACCCAGCAGGGACTCGAGATTAACCCCCCCCCCCAAAAAAAAAAAAAAAAAAAAAGGGGTTTTCATAGGAGTGTGTGTCCCAATTACACAGGGGTAGGTGTAAAACATGTACGCTGATTGGTAGACATTGCTTCGGGATAATATGCCTACACCGGAATACAAATCTTACTTGGTCTCCGTTGCATGTGTGTATAGATGACATGAATCGCTCCTTCGACACGATTTCCATGTGGAAGGATGCGAGCGGCACTTTTGGCCTAGTTTCTGACGCCGAACGCGGACGGAGTGGAATAAAGACCCGTTATAGGCTGGTAATTAAATGGGGATTCGGGAGAATCTTCAGAACTTCAAGCATCCATCCTGACCCGAACGACAGGGTGTGTCAATATCATGGGCCGCTCTTGAGGAGCTTAGTCACTGACTTGGGGATGCATGTATGTATCGTGTAATTATATAGCCCGCTGAGTAACCCATTGTGGACGCCTATGGAATCCCCTTACATGAAGTATGGCCACATCTCATGCCAAAAAAACCTGCTTCCACACAAGACCAGGCCCAAAGCTATGATGGACAGCCTCCTTTAAAACAGCTCCAATGCCCCTTCGCTCGGCCACACCTTCGTCATATTCCACCAGCATCACGTTGTAGAAGTTCCAATCCTCCCTCGCCGAAATGACTTGGTTGAGATGCATTGGAAAACTGTCTCTCTCAGAGAGAAGCACTACCTCAAACGGGTCCTTGGACTCAAAATATGCAGTCTCCTTGAAACCATCGAACATAGCATATCCGTACTCAACACCATCCTTTCCAAAAAGCTTGCCAAGCTGCTCAAAAACGTCAACCTCCACCTGCAAGTAGATCGTCATCGTCCAGAACCGGAGAAGAGTATACGACCTGTTGGCCGCGCTCGCCGGGTAGTACTCGGTGGGTATTGTTCGTATCGTTTTCATCCCACCCACAGGATTTTGAAACGGTGATCTCTGATGGTATCCCTCCAGTCTCATAGCCCCCGCCACAAATGCCTCATTCGCCGCGGGATCCCAGACAGGGTTAAGCACCATGCTGGTATGGCTCCTCTTGTACCAGTGAATCCAAGTCCGATTGATTACACAACCAGTCGTTTATATTCCATTCAACCGCAACAACAGTCTTTCCACGCCACCCAGCCCATGACCAACTCGGGAATCCGCGTCGACGACGTAGGTTCTTCCCCTTGAACAGGATGAACTGGTCGAACGCCCCCGTCGGCAACCCCTCCAACATGCGGTATTTCAGCTTCTGTGAAAACCGCCGTATAATACCCGCCATAGCGCGAAGCACGTCGGATTCGTTGGTCAGTAAGCGCTGAGTGTAGTACAGCAGCATGATGGACCAGTCTTCCAGCGGATGATCCATCGGCAGGCTGAGGCCCAGAAGTGATGATGTATCGTCGACGTGCAGTTTGGGATCGGGGTCGTCGGCGCAGAATTCGAGGCACTCGCCTTGTCGGCAGCGGAATACGGCCATGTCCTCAAATAAGTAAAGAATTCGGCGGGATAGGACATGTTCTTGGAACCTGGGGCAGATTGATGTCCAAGTATTGTTGGTAGGGAGGATAGGGACGTCACTTACGTCCATGCTCGCGTTTCATAAACCGACTTCCTCAGAAGCAAGTCAGGGCTGACGTACACACCGAGAAAGGTCCCGGGTGAAACTTGCCGCACAAGGACCTGCTCCTCTCGATCACCTGACAGCAAACCTGGAAGCCCAGCATTGGCATCGTGGCCACACGCCGCCACGATGGTAAGCCACGCATGCTCGTAGATCTGGTCCATGACTTTGACCCCTTGGTCAAGATCGGTTGCATCATTCTGCAGCAGACAAAGCGAATCCACCCAGAGGTATCTGATATTAAGCTTCTTCACCAGCATGACTGCATCCCGGATAGTCGTGGGCAGGAAATTCCACACCCTCGTCAGGGCCCCTGGGAGCATCAGCTCAGGTTTGTTGGCTTTTGTCAGTCTGAAGTTTGGGACGGAGCCCCAGACATAGCTGAGTGCTGCGTATTGCACTGGCTCTGTCTTCTCGACGAGTCGGTTCCCTACAACGTCGATGAACCGCAGGACACTCAGCCCCGGAAACGACTCGCTGAATGTCGTCGTGTGCGGAAGCACCACACATTTATGGTGAGCGGCCGTGCAGTGGTCAATCCAATGGGATAATCGTCGCACATTAAGCTCCGGGGCAAGTCTCGGAAGCAAGTATGCGCGATTTGCGTTCGGGTTCACCGATGGCAGGCCAGTCTGAGCCTCGATAGATCCCACACGAACACCAAAAGCAAGCCATACACCGTGTAGACTCGTGACCTGGAACGCGTCGAGCCGCTCAGGAGCGAGGGACTCCATCCACTGAAGCGTGACTTCGTCACTGGGTTCCAGGATGATGGGGAGGGTGTCGGTTCGCTGGTACCGGAAGATGGAGTGATTGACGAGCTGGCAGAAGACGCATTGGCTGCGTCGAATTCGCTACAGAAGTCCGAGGGAGAAGTCGGTCGTCTCTACAGGTTTGCCATATTCGAGCTCCCGAAAGGGTATTTTGGCGCAGTGGCTGCATAGCTCGGGGGTTGATGACATGGTCATTCGGAATTTGTGAGGGGACGTGGGCTGGTGAGTCGTTGATGTTGAGGGGACAGCATTGGAGAATGCGGGGATTTCACCACCCTACCGCAGCTTAGGCACGAAGTCATTTCTTGTCGGGTTCGAATCGAGTAAAAGAACAGACCTTAAGAGTTACCTCCTCTTTCATCCACCACAGCTCCGTCGCAGCCCAGTCCCTACCATACGGCACGTCAATGAGGCATCGTCCCATCCGCTCTCCCTTGGGAGTATACACCTTTCGCTGTCTGTCCATGACTCTATTATCTGACCATCTATCCTCGCGGAGCCTTGCCTCAGGTTTTAGATATTTCTTGTTCTGAAAGGGGCGCAACTCAACCCTCCATAACCGCGTGGACAGCTTCAAATACCCGCCACTGACTTCCCGTAAGGATTGAGCCCGGCCGTTTGCACCCTGGCTTCCAAGACATGAAAGACGGCGCACTGAGCGGAACATCGCCCCATTCCTTGAGCAGCTCCGACGGGCCAAGATTCATCCGGATCGGACCCTCAATCGCCGCCCAAGACCACGACGGGGCGCGATACGCTGCCGGACGATGCCATGTGGCATCCTGCGGAGCAAAACGTGATATCCACGTCCCGCAGTAAGTCGTTTGCCGGGCCCTACCGCCACAACCCGGCGAGATATTGTCGTCACCCGTCTGCAACTGGAGTTCCTTCGCGATACCCGACATCGCAGGCAGCCTATCGCTCTCGCACGTCAGCTTGCGCCTGGAAAATGCATTCACCATGGACGCCCACCGGCCCACACACTGCTCCTTCTCCTGCAGGTAGTGATAGAGTCTGAACTGTGTTTCTACTTCCTCGAGCGGATTCTAGGCCGGTTTGGGATTCAACCGCGGCGCAAGAAGGGGAGGGTCAGGGGGTTCTCTTCGTGGTCCGAGATGTACCGATTCTCGACGTCGGTGGCGCTATCGCACAGCCGGCCGAGCATCTCCTCGCCGTAGACTAGACTAGCACGCGCGGGGAGAGCACCACGCCCTGGTGTCGGTGCGCTGCGGCTGCTAGAACGGCGCGTTCTCCTGCCGGTGTTGGTCGATGTAATTAGATGGAGTCGAAGATGGAGTACGGGCACAGCAGCTCGACTGGTGGGAAAGGGGAAACAGTCCGTGGTCGGAAGATGCCCTGCTCGCTGTACCAGGAGGCGGCAGCGCTGATGGTGAGGAAGGCATTGCCGTAAACGCTGCCCATTTTGGCCGACCCTGTCTCCCAGTCTTCTTTGGGGTCCTGCAAGATGCAGAGAGGGTCGATGCAAGAGGTATTCGACGCCCAGTTCCCACGTGCCGGTTAACAGCGTCTAGGAAGGTGCGCGGCATGTCTTTCAGGGGGATCCCTTTCGGACGGTCGGGGAGAGTCGTCGTGGCCGTGATCAGGGGTTTGGATTTGCCCCAGCAGTGACTGAGCGCGACATAGAATTCCCCGAGTCAATGGTGTGGTTTTGGTCAGCGTGCTGATTTTGAGTTTCTGTGCTGTGGTGGCCTCGTATAGAATAGATCTAGACTAGTTGATTCAGGCTCGCAGATTCTGCTTCTAGGCGCATACCGACCCATTGAGTAGAACAATCCTCGGCCGGATCGGGGAGCGTTGCTTGGCTCTGGCTGCTTGTTCTCGCCTTTTTGAGAGACCGCTCTGACGAAGGCTCTTCCGATGGGCTCGCGTAGGATCCAGGCTTTTCACAAAGCACAGGCGCCTGTATCTCATTGGCCCTGGAGGCAAGCGATTCGACAATGTCTGATTCTGGTTGTTTGGGGATTGGCCTATTGGAAGAAAAGTCTGAAACTTCGGATACAGAACCGGTCCTCGATCTGACATATATCACCATATATCCATATGCTTTTGCGCTGTCCTTTCGATTCACCTAGCCCATCTTGGAAATTTGGACGTCATGCTTCGTTTATCGCCGAGTCTAGACCCATACGTTGCTTCCAATAAAGAATCACCGCGCTTGCCGACACGTCCAGTTAGTTCAGTGTATATTCTGAACATATCGCGGTGCATTCCTGACTGGGTTGCTTCAGGTCTGTCTGTCTGAGATTCGTGTGACGGTTAGGTAGCTCGCCATACCATACTGCCACCAATCGACGTTCGGCTGTTCAGAAATCTAGGACATCCTTGACAAGCTTTGCCCCTGCCCTCAAGGAAAACATACCTAGTCAGTGTCCTACAAACACCATCCCTCGCAAGGTGTAAATTCATTCCAAAACAATCACACGTCCATTTGTAAAAACTACGAATGCGTGTCATGACATTGTATGATGGCTTGTTCATAAGGTAAAACAACCCCTTCCATGCAAGGTAATCCCTCTTAAATAGAGCTCAATGCTGAAGTAATTCAGAGCCTACGGCGAGCAGTTCTTCAGAGAACGCATCAAGTTCGTTGATCTAGACCCCTCTTTTCCTCCCTCTTCCCCCTTTTGTCGTATCTGAGGTAGATATCCATCAGGCCTGGTATCCATCAACCCTCCAAGATCACCACCTCACCCCGTTCCAACTGCTCCCGCACAAAAGCGAGCTGCTCCTGGTCGCGCACCACAGCGACGAGGTCTCCCCAGCGGCACTGCTTTGTCTTCTCGTCCACGGGCCACCTTCCCCCCCCTACAGCCGCCTACTTTTTCCTGCACCGACGCTGATTCTTGTTCTTGTTCTTCTTCTTTGGTGGCGGCAGGGAAGGGGGGCAGCACGTCCGGGGGGGGGGCGGCCGCTCGATGATGGCTGGCAGGTAGCCCTTGCGGTCGCGGAAGAGGAGGAGAGTATCGGCGTTGGCGTCAGCGTCGGCGTCGGTGGGCTCATAGGGCCGGCGGGTGACGCGGCTGATGAGGCGCACGGCGATATCGTGACCTGCCCACTCGAGGTACTGCGCCTCGGGTTCCGCGCACCCCCGCTTGTAGGCGACCGTGTCGCTGTACTTGACGATGGCGTTTTTCTTTTGCGGGTCGGCCGAGATGATGCTGGCATGCTGAGCTTTCTGGGGCAACGCGGCGATGGCGGCCTCGAGGGCCGGCTCGGACACGTGCAGCTGGGACTGCAGGGTGAACGGCGACAGGTTGGCGAACAGCGGTGGGATGGTGTCGAGGGGGCGGCGGGGCTGGACTGTGGACGGGTGCTTTTCTGATCCGTGGAGGATGGATGGAAGGCGTATGGGTGCACAAAAGAACGGCACGTGACCGAAGGAGCGGGTGTGTTGTTGCGGCGAGATTATGTCGTGAAATGTACGAGGTGAGATGATGTGTGTGGTGGGATGCTCTGACGGTGACTCGAGTGGGGGTGAAAGAGTGAGTGGAGTGTCTGGACGACCAATGTCTTGAGATTTTGTGCAAGGTGCAAAAAAGAAAATACACAGGCGGATCGGCAGGGTCACACAAGTGGTACCTACAGGTTCGTATTTCATCTCATGTCAGGCACTGTGCGAGAGTTCAAGAAGTTGGGCTTTTTTTTTTTTTTTTTTTTTGGTTTCTAGGTTTCAGAGCTGTTCTCTCTCCACTACGTATGAAGCTATGTGATGCTGGCTTTTGTGAAGAGCAAAAGTCTCCAAGTTAGATCTTTGGGCAAACCTGGAAGACAATCCCCGTGATGGCAGTGAACGCGACTTTGTCCGTGTTAACTCACTGAGACATGTTCGGGACTTGGCTGTTTGTCTAAAACATTGTCTCGGTACTTTAGAAACATTTTGGGACCACAGGCACTGTCACTGGTACCACCCAACCGGAGTTCCGACATCTGATAGTATTCCTTCCATGTTAGGACAGCAATGAAACCAGCTTTTAATTCGTGCAGGACTATCCACTTTATTTGTTTGAGCTTTTGCCTCCACTTGGTAGGGTTATTTTCTGATTGTCGTTGTTGGAATCGCCTTTTGTAGGCCATGAAAAGACGGCTGCGGCATATTGTGTCAAATTGTGCGTTTTGCCAAACTTCACTGCATCGTCGGTTCAACGCGCTTCTCTCCCACGCGTCTGATGTTGACCTCGCAAGGTGCCCCCAGCCATGGACAGTATGTGCGTTTCCGACAGTCACAAAGTATGCTCGGGCTCTGCCAGCGCTTATTCGGCGGCCATTTTGTCCATTACATCCTTGACCCACCAAGCCAAGCCCCTGAGAATATTTACCGCGTGATCGAAATCCGCATCCTTCTCCCCATCTTCCCAGAAAGACAGCTGCCACCAGCAATGCCGTACGTGTCGTCCTTCAAAAATCACGCGTTTGTAGTCAGGGGAGTATTCGAATACGTCCTGTTCACAATCAGTGAATTTTATTGCCTGTGTAGGGAAAGAGAGGCCCGCACCTGTAAGTAGTCGTGAATCCCCAGGATATTGCATCGGTGGGGGTCGGGGCCAGCAAGGTCTTGCTCACTGCGATATTCAAGCTCAAGGTCCTTTTCTATCCCAAAGCGATAGGTGTGAGAGCCAAGCTTGACGAAGAGAGTCGGATAAGACAAGATAGCGGGGATGATGTAGCCTCGCTTCCAGTTCGACAGTGACGTGACTGTTAGTTGGCCATAATCCAGCTCATCAACCCACATATTTTCCAGTTTGTAATCGCACTGCTCCAGGACAAAGCGGTAAAACCTTCGGTCGTCGTCGCTGTCTGCGGGCATGAGTCTGCGGATACAGCCCTTCAAATAGCGCCTGATTCTCTCTAGCTCGGGCCTCCTCTCATAGGCAGGACGCTTGTGGACGAGGAGGTCGGTAACATAGTCGATTCTGGCCTTGAGAATTTGGAGACAGAACTCCTGTGTTGGGGTTGCCGGGATGTCTTTTGGCAGTGCTCCTGCTGTCTACGCAGCTTCGAGGCGGGGGTGAAAAAAAGCGTTAAAAAAGTCATCTGGTAGCTGCGTGTTAAAAATGTCGGCTCGGAGTTTTGCGACGCAGAGAAGAAGTGGCTTTTGAATCAAAAAAGCAGTGGTTAATTAGTAAAAGGGAGGCCAAGAGTCAGGAACCCTCCGAATCACACCACACACACGTACCCCATAGTTTTTGCTCCACTGCATCTTTAGAGTATCGGCAAAATCATAGGCGTTGTATCCTTTTGCTCTCTCAAAGACAATCAAGCCACGGCCCCTTATATCCCCAGCCGACGGCTCAGGATTCTGGGCTGTTTGGTCTTTAACTTGCGGCTTCCGTTTTTGCGGTAAACGCCAGTCCAAGACCTTGCATATAGGACCTCGGGGGTCTGAATGCAAGAAGAACCTGTCTACTGCCATTTCAAACTGTATATCCTCGGTCTGTCTCCAGTGGGCATAACAACCCCGTGGCCCACCATTCACATCCTCGCGGGCTAAACGTGCCACCACCTCTGTACCATCTTGAAGCGTCATGGAGAAGCACTTTAACTCACCCTGCCATTAGCAATTTGTGGAGGATTATGATAAGTAAATAGGAAAGCCACTTACAAAATCTTCCGCGTCGTGGGTTACAAGCGGGATGTCAACTACTTGAGTGTGCATGACTTTCCCCACTTCTCTTATGAGGGCTGGTACAAGCCCAGGGGGGAAAGGGTCCTGTCGATCTGCCAAGAATAGCATCAGGTCTTTGCCTTCAAAGCCAGAATTATCAGCCCCAGGGTCGGGCCAGTACTTTGTGTTTGTATCAGCCATGTGTTGCGAGAAGTGTTGACCGCCACCAGAGTCCGGGGAGAATTGGTTCCAATTGTTTTGGGCTGTGCAAGTCCACTAAATAATACCAGGTAGGTGCTCCATTTCTTTGCCGAGTACGGATATTCAGGATCCGTTCATCAACTTTACTCATACTGTGTTTCCAAGTGGAAACAAAACGTCGACCGTATGTCTCATTGCATTATTACCTATTTTGTTTAAGAGAGAAATTACAGGTTTTACCAAACACTAGCATTGTCACAAATTGTTAAGGCTCATCCCAGTGGCATGGTTTCTCGTTTGCACCAACTGAAAAAGGGTTGGATATTTTATAATTCACCCCCGCTGCGGAGCGTTTCGCCCATATGATTCATCAGAGCAACTACATTGGCCCATCCGAGACAGCCCTGAGTAGTAAAGCCAGTGACTCACCGTGATTGAATCACTCTCTGTCTTTGGGGTATTTAATCCAAAGGCCACGGTCAACAGGCCGCCATTCAGTCTTCAAAACCTCTGGTAGAAGAACATTCGATTAATCCCTTTGGGTGTAAGGTTTCTGCATTCCGGGCATCGTATTCCCAAACGAGGTAATGCAAAATGCCGGAAACATGAAGTGAGGATAGCACATCGGCCACGAATATAGAATTCCAGGTTGCAGCACACAAGTTTGCTGTGGACGGAACCGGGGTCACTAAGACGAAGACTAAAGTCCCCGTGCCAAACTTGATTCACTCGCATCTGCCGAAGAAGAGGGAGGGTTAGAAAGGTCAACGTAAAGATATTTCAGGCCCCGGCCTGATGATTTTTAATGCTCCACGAGGAGATAATAAAAACACCTGGGAAAAGTATGATAAAAAGGTGTGTGACCAGTCCCTTGCTTTTCACTTGGCTTTCGGCTTCTGTACTAACCATCCTTTCTCTTAAGCAACTTGTCCGCCGCTTTGCAAAACTCCGGACTCATCTGTCCAAGTTTCGCCCTTCAGATGATTTTGTCCACCGTTTTCTGCTCCAGCGCCTTGAGGCCGTGCACGGGTTGAAGTTCCCTGAGAAATCCAAAGACCCCCCCCCTGGCCACGCCACGATTTTTCATCGAGCTTTTGGAGGCTAGGGTCAAGGCAACAACTGATACATGCATTTTTCACTCCAACTCCACCCAACGGGACAAATTTGAGAAGCTCAAGCAACGACTATGGCGGCTCATCCCGCAACTCATGCCGGCAGACCATGACGTCGAGTATTTCTTTGTGTTGGAGCATGGCTAGTTTACCTTGGACAACGTCTTCATCGCCTCGGACCCTGGGGAACAGAAGGCAAAGGAGACGGCCGTAGTGAATTGGGACCAGGGTTTCATCATTCCGGCTATTCTGTCCAGCCCGACATTGACCATTAGCCTAGGTCCCCTGGGAACATACGAGGATGTCAGCTCATATTTGAGGCTTTTAATCAACCCAAGAGGAAAATCGTCCTCGAGCTGGATCGTTACACTCCTCCTCCAGACCTGGTGGGACTGAGTTTGGAAAACAGTGACGATGACGATGACGATGACAATGACTAAGAGGTCTGCTGGAAGGTGGAGAGGAAGGCGAGGAGGGGGGAGTTTGCCGAGAGAGGGAATATGACAGACAGGCAAAGCTGGGCAAGAATATATCTCAAGGTACGAATGTAAGGAAGGAGCACCCCCAACACACACTCCCCTGACCCACCTGTGCGCACGCACCACCCCACAGACCACAGGAAGCCAGACCATGGCGCAACCGCATGTTCACAAGGAAGCCCAGCCTTCAACCATGTATATAAGCAGTAGCCCTCGCCCGCCATGTTCTTCGAGGGCCAGATTGAAGTCTTACACCTTTGTCAGTCATTGCTCGCCCTACTTGTTGCTACCATTGTGACCACCTTGATCAGGCGTACCTGCCACAACTTACACGTTGCCAGCAAGCTGTTGCCGCTGTCAGTCGCCTCATTCGCTAATATATAGTCTTGCATTGAATCCAGGACTCTACTATAGACTATGAAGAAGCCGCTAAACAGTCGAGCGAAATTGAAGCTATTGTACTCTTTCGGGGTATCTTTTTTGTCGATAGGCTGCTGGACTACGCTACTACTAAAGGGCCGATATGAAGATTTTCTTAAGTAAGTCCTCGTATAGCTAGTTACTAAATCAATGCTAATTATGCAGATTGTGTACTTTCTGTATACCTGAGGAGTTACTTTGGTCCGGTTTTATATTGTGGACGCTGTATCGAAAACGGCAATCTTTCAACGACGTTACGCCGCTTAACACCGCGCTTTCGAAACGGGGTGGAAATAGTCATTCTAGCAAGCGGGAATGGTGGGATCCTGCCTGGGAGGATGTCTGTGAAAGCACGGGAGGCTCTTATGAAAGCACGCGGGGCTTATATGAAGGCACGGGTACTATAGAATGTCAACTGGCAACCACTACATTTTGGTGTAATGCCCCAGTCGGTCACGAGATTCATACTTGGCTTTCTCGCCTCAAGCTGTCCCTCGTTGCCGGCCGATGAAATCCGAGGAGTCAGTCGTAGATACGTGAAAGGTCTGCGTCTATGAGGATTTAGTTTTTCATTTTTAAGAAATGGAAAACCCATCATTCTCATCTGGCAGAACTGGCAGTGGCATGTTTGCAAAGGTCTAGGATTAGGGTCATTAGGGTCAGTTATTAGACAGGGTGGATCCTACTTTTCTGACGACGTCAGCGCCCGGTTTTTAACTTTGATCTCTGACAGCTCCCCAGCTTAATTATCCCCACAGCACCCCAAACACCCGCACCATGACGTCCAAGCGAGGCCTCTGCTGGCCGACAGATAACACCGACCCCGCGTTTGTGTTTAGCAAGCCGGGGTCGCGCGTCAGCTGGCTGTACAACTGGTCGCCCCACCTGACGCCGTCGTGCTCGCTGCAGTTTGTGCCCATGCAGTGGAATCACGTGAACATCGACAACCTGGCCGACTGTGCCAAGAACGTTGGTGCAAATGCGCGATCCGGGCACCGTGGGTGCTTGTACCGCTCTCGTCGAAGACCCTACAACAGCGACATCTATGACGGAGTCTATCAAAGACCCCAACAGATAGCTATCGTCGACGAACCGCTTTGACCATCTCCTTCGCTCCGCTCATAGCCAGACGCTTGCAATCCCAAAACACCCAACCAATGGGCTTCAATGTTTTTGGGATATAGTTGCCATACAAATTAGAGTATTGCCCCCTCCAGTATATGACCCAGGCAAGTGGTGGCTTGTCCTCGTCGTCGCAGGAAAAGGGCAATCTTGTCCGGTTAAGCTCGAGGTGGTCGCGATCCGAAGGGTTGCTGGAACGTCTCGCCGACTGCATGGTGTTGCTTAGGATGCGCTCCAAGCCAGCGTAGCAAAATTTCATCATTTTCTGCATTGTCGTCACAAGTTCCTCGTGGCCCTCGATTCCTGTGATGTGGCGGAAGAACGCCAGCCCCCTCGAGATAAAGCCCCATCTCCAAAACTCCTCGTATACTTGTTGACCGCATTGCAAAGTTAGCTGTTGCATCTCATGTGGAATAGTGGGTAGGTAGCAGGCTGTTACTTACCGCTGTTTCCAAGATCAAAAGAGCCAGGAGGTGTGCCCACTGGACTCATACCATTTCGACGAAATCTCGGGTTATCCTCATTGAGGTCCCATGCGACGGCGCCCATAAGTCTTTGATAGTTGCTGTTGACGAAATGGTCGATGCAAGCCACCTCCTCGGCCTCCCACGGTTCGAAGATGCCAAAGAAGACTGTCAGGATTTCGAGGTCGTTGGAATCCGGGTCCGACGCGGACTCGGACCTCAGGTCCGCTCCCAGTCCAAACAGGTTGCACCAGAGCTCAAAGCGGTAGAGGGCGCGCAAGAAGCGAACCCGCTCCGTCTTACTCAAGCCGCCGGCCTGGAGGGAGCTACCGATATTCTGGAGTAGCGATTCGGGGAGCTCTCGCATCAGAGGCGAGATGACGGATGAATAGAACTGGGCCATGGCCGCAAGGTCCTCAGCGCTGCATTCCGAATCGATGATTGTTGGGCGCAAGCGCAATTTCTCGTATGTTTCCATGAACTGCATCACAGCCTGCCACGATCGTGGGCGGTCGGGATGGCACAACTCGGCCGATATCTGGACGGCGTAAGCGTCGACAAATACATGGTCGCCTAGGGCTGTCTTTAGGTGCAGTCCTAAAAGGGCCTTGCGGTCGAGTAAGTACTGCTGGTGAAAGACGGGCGAGGCATAGACAAGCGCATCGAGTTCGTCGAGACCCGGAAGGGCTAAGAGAACCTGGGCGCGTAGTTCGGCAGGAAGACCCTCTAAAGACGGCGGCGGCCTCGTGGAACTTGAGCATGGCGCCGCATCGGGAACATTAAGCTGCTGGTTCTTGACTTCTGGATGTTGAATGTCGGGCCGGAAAGGGGTGTCGTGAGTGTCGCGAGTCTCGTTGTAGGGTTGCTTAACAGCCTCTGGCTCGGGGTTTGCATCAATAGCACCATGACTGCCGACGTCAGGATCCACAGTTGGCGGAGGGTAATTAGCTAGCTTTCGCCGAAGAGCATGACGAATGGAAGCAAAAAGTTTCGGCATAATGCGGGTGGAATTGGCGAGATTTTGGCAAAAACGCAACGGTGAAAGGCCCTGGGAGACAAAAAGCAGGAAATTGGGAATGGGGGGGGGGGGAACCAACTGCCAAATCACCAAGGCTTGACCTGTACAGTGCCAAGTCTTTTACCCACAGTGGGTTCTACACTGTGGCAGCCAGACACACAAGGCATGAAAGCCCATGCAATCTTTTGCCAGTTGGGTCCTAAATATGTAATGTTTCGGAATGAGAGGCAAAAAAAAGATACCGTGCGCCCGTAATAGTGGCAGAGAGGCAGACTGTTGGGGCCAAATGTCCAATCAAGAGCCAAATCTATCTCATCTCCCTGCGGCCTGCATCGAGGTCAACCACCGGCCGCGGCGAAGGATCGAGACTAAACCATGCACTACTTTGGCAGGTGGCTTGGAGCGGCTTCTGTTGGCGACTTTCTGCTATTAGATCATATGTCCTGTGTTCTGGAGGGACCGGGGAGTGCGTCATGGTCGGCGTTGGCAGCCCGGTGGATTAGCCAAACTCTCTGGCCATCAAGAGACTATCTGTAACGCGTTGAGATTACAGCAGGGAAAGAGGCTGGATTGAGTTCTCACCGCCGCCAAGTCGGATTTAACCACGTTGCCTCACATTAGATATTGTTGGTTATTTCACCGCTGAAAGGCGTACATGGCCGGAGACCAGGAGCATCTCATCTAGCCACTCTTCAAACCAGCACGAAGGCTTCTGTTGGCTTTCAGTTGTTGCATCGTGGCTGTAATAGCGTCTTGGGCCCTAGCATCGTTACAAAATTAGGTAGCAGAGGCGTCGCCTTCAGTTTCGGCCGTCCAAGACTGACCCTGGTCCCCTTGTCTCGCAAGGAACATGAATTCGGCGGGCACGAGTTTTCAAGTCGGATATTTGCTTATCACCAGCCATGAATAGAACGTGAATTGTTATAAATACCTTGTGTTACACTCTGGTTTTCTCTCTTTATGCAAGTCATCAACATCATCTTTTCCTTTCCAACCCTACAAAGCCTGCTGATCAGGTTCATCTGACATCACAATCTCCCCCCCCACCCCCCCGTCGACCACATCCTCACACCACAAATTTCCACAAGCATATTAGGCTTCAGTCCACTGCATCCCACAATGGCCAGTTGTGGTTGCAAATTCTGTCTTGCCAAAAAGGGGTCCCACTCTTCAAGGTGCATTGGTGGTCGTAAATGTAATACGTGCTACGATGCCTCTGCTCCGACGCAACCTCCCCGAGTAAGATATTTTCCTCAAAGCTCCTTTCCCCCATTAGCCTTATCAACGAACGAAATTGGCAACTGACTTTAATCAGAGATCTAAAAACTCGGGACAATCTGTCCCAAACCCAACTTCTGCGGTCCCCGCCTCGGTGCAGCGCAAAGGCAGTTCCGGGACACCTGCCGCCAGACAGCCCTCTCGCAGTGGTAGTGGTGGTGACTACACCATAACCCCGGCATATTAAGACGCGAGTGGTGGCTACACTATGACCTCGGCAATTCAAGACCCGACGGGCGGCTACAACAACCAAACCCCGACGTATCAATATCAAGACACGACTGGATACTATCAAGACCCGTCTCAGGTCAATCTGCCTTCTAGTAAAGCATTGAGTCGTCGTTCAAAAACCAGCGGCGGCACCGGACATTCGCATGGAAGCGCGTTGACCCAGGACTCTTACAGGATTCTCGCTAAGGCAGAGAGAAAAGCACGGCAAGAAATAGAAGACGCTGAGTACTGGGAATCTCAGTTGGTGAGAGATGAATTCGGAAATGAACTTCTGAGGTCGCTGTCTTCTATGGTGCTGTATAAGCAATATAAAGCGTTCCAAGTAGCGCTTACCGCAGCCAAGCGCGCATACGCCACATATAATGCCGCTTTGGATGGAAATACGAGCACCGAGGCGGACTATGCACATGCTGAAAATTTAGCAAGGACTTGGCAAGGTGTTGCGGACAGGTAAGAGAGAAAAAATATTAATTATACTTAACTCTTTAACAATAACCCCCTCCGATAGATCAATGCTTAATTTTTACTAATTTCTTCTCTTTTTTAGATATGCAGACCAGCGTAAACACTTTCTTCAAGAGTACCCGCACGCCTATAAATCGACAGGCATTAAGGGGCACAAAGACCAAGTTGCAGCTAACTATAAGAGTAGTAGAAATGCTGATATAGATATTGCGTATTATTAAAAAAGTAAGTTCAACCCTCAGCCAATTTATACCCAGTATACCATACCTTTTCTAACGCTTTTTGCCCTTTTTATTTAGTGATTGCATAACGATAAAATCCTCCTATTCATAAAGCTCCCTATGGATTTAAACGGCATCTACGAGACTCGGACGAAAGTAACCACTCGTCGCTTGGCGGGGGCGGTTTCTTTGACGAACCCGAGGACTGGTCCGGCGGCGACCCTTAGGGGGGACCGAGCGGCGTCCCTCCTTCCTCGAGAGGATCGGGCGGGTCATCCAAGCTGGCTTCGTCTAAGAAAAGCGGCGGAAGTGCTGGCCCCCCCTCCTTCACCTAGAAGTGAGGAGGTGGTGTTAGTGGTGGCAGTGGTGGTGCTTCCATCAAGTCAACAGCAACAGTAAGCTCGTCAAGTTCGAAAAGTGGGCTTCCAACTGGAACAGCTGCTGTTTACAAGGGGAGATCTTATTCCATTCTTATTGACAAGCATGGCAAAAAAGTTCTTCCTCTTGGATAATGGACAGCGGCATGACGTAAAGTAGACGGCACTAATGCATGCATGAGAGCTGGTCTCATTTTGCATGCAAGGTCAGAGTTTTGGCGTTCTTTGGAATTTGGGTTTGTTTTGGTTGCTACGGAATAAGTTAATTAGACGGGACTGCGGGCGGACCCATTGACTTGGGAAATAGGACTTTCGTCAAATGGGTGGAAAACTGGAAAACACACACACACACACAAAACATATCATAGATAGAGCTGGGCTGGCCTCGCATATCATAGACAATGCTGAGCTAGTCTCATGAGCTGTCACAATACCCTAGGGCTTAACATGACTCAAGTACCCATTGCGTACTCGTAAGTAGTGATGAAGCTGTAAAGTGAAGCCCGGGGTTAAATCATATGTACGTAGCTCTTACAATATTAAATACAGTACCATTACAACGCGACCAAATACTACTTAGTAAAGCACCCCAGGCCAAAGTATACCAATGCGGGGACATCACTAATTAATGCAGAAAAAATGGCGATTATGGGACATTTAACTTCGAGTGTGGTTGCAAGTTAACTGACGGCCGGGCCTGATGGGCTTTTCTCTGCCATCAAGACGGTGCCGGTGCCTTGTTATCAGTCGCGCCAGGCTGAGAGCTTTTCTTTTTCTTCAAGTATAGTTGCAAACATGCTATTCCCACCGCAACGACAGCAACAGCGACAGCCGAGACAATTCCTGCAATCTCCCCTTTCTCAAGACTAGGACCGTGGCGGGAGGCTGAGCTGACAGAGAGGTAGACGGCGCGGACTGGTTTGGGGTTGTCGTTGACGAAGTTGTGTTCGCTGCTTCAAAAAATGTGTCAGCCAGTATCTAACTTAACTCCATTATACTCTGCGGTCTAGACGACAGCGGGTACTGCTTCTGTTTTTTTCAAGACCATGCTACTTCTATTAAAGTCAATGTAATTACTCATAGACAGAAGGCGTGTTCTCCTGCAAGACAGGGTTCCCGTTCCTTGCGCACGTCTTCAGAAACTCCTCCCAGCTGGCTTGGGCATCTGCTGCGGACCACGATTTCTTCACATAGCCGTAGACGATCGGGATGAGCCCCGCGGCTATGGGCCCTTGGCAACAGTTGCCGTGGAGCTCGCAGTTGTGGGCGAAACTTTTACATCCAAAGCACACTTGGGCGCACATGGGGTGCAACGCGAAGAGGGGATCAATTGGCGCAGCTGGCTGTGTTTGCTGAGGGTTCGGGGGGAAGCCGCGGCAAGGCATAGTGAACTGGCGGCTGCGATCGTAAGCAATACAACACGGCGTGATGGGGATAGCATTGTAGGAATGTTGAAGTGTACATAGATAATGTATAGAATGGCGTCAGGTCAGTAAACCAGATATCGAGAGTGATGCGCGTGAAACTAGGAAATTTCCCTTGGAGCGAGTCACGAGATTGTGTTGACGATTTTGTTTGGGAGGTCGCCGTGTCAGGGCCAGGAAGCTGAGCCTCACTTGAACCGAAAATATGTTTGTGTTTCTGGTGTCACAGGTGTGTTTGGGAAACGAGGTGGCTTTCTTCTAGCCCCAAGAAGGAAATGCGGTGTCAGATTTGACCAGAAACTGCCGAGTTTTGGAGGTTTGCTTGACCACTTCACACAATCCGAGTCACGCTTGGCATATAAATCGTCAGGAGTCCCGGGCAAAATGGGCAAGATCGACTGGATGAGCAGCAGACACAATTCAGCAGGGTAATTTGACAAGCCTTTTGCTCCTCTTATGGCGGACATGAAAGGCCAGATATGTAGTAGCGATCAGCCAGCAACTAAAATAAACAGCAATTTTGTGGACCTTTGGAAATCCCAGGTGTCTACCAGCCCTTCAGCTATTTCCAGGGTTGTGATTTTAGTTCTTAGTATTTAGTATTAGTTTTAGTTTTCTTAGTTAGTTTAGTATTAGTTGCCTAGTATACTAAACTAAGTTAGTTTTAGTACAGACTAATACTAAACTAAGATTAGTTTAGTATTACTAAACTAAACTAAACTAAACTAAATCACAACCCTGGCTATTTCTTACCCCCTTCTTCCTTTTCCCATCTCAGCCATGCCATGGCGATTTGCAGCCGCGAATGTCCACCTAATTTCTCAGATAAGCAAGCCTTGAATTTGAAAAGCCCCATAAGATGGCGGTGCTGACCCCCCCCCCCCCCCATCATGGACTTCGTCGGCCATGTCTTCCTAGATCAAGGACCTTGACAATCCATCATTTTGTCAGCAGTCCGAACACTCAGAGATCTTGAGAAAACAACCGTCACACAAAAAAATTGAATGGATAGGAAATGGCTTCCCTCGCTCTAGCAAGTACGACCAATAATGGTGCAGCTACGGCCGTCGGATTGGCACCAGAACTGAAGACCAAAGGCACACCGCTGCTGAAGAGGGGTGTCGCACACGCCTGGACCAGAGCAGTTGCAGGGTACTCCAGCGCAGGTGGAGCGCTTCCAGAGACCAGTTTCGGCCACGGAGTCGAAAGCCTCTCGGGCCATCAGATCTGAGGCTCCCTGGCGGCTTGTCCAGCTGCTCCAGCTGCAGGGGCTGCATAGACAGCGCTGGCGGCAGAGAGGAGGATCACGATAATGGCGGAGGGATGCATGGTTGGTCTAATACCAGAGAAGCGTTGTTGGCTTATGAAGTTGTTATTTTGGAGGATGGTGATGAACTGATGCTCTGGAGGACAGAATGGAGGTTGTCGTAGGAGGGCTTCGAAGGGGATTTATATGTCCGCAGAAAGAAGAGTGACTCGGGAAAGCGGAGGAACGAGCAAACAATGCGGCAGGCCCTGCACAGAGGCAATATCATATGAATTACTGGGGATTTTGGTGTCTACCTCAAATCGGGTATCAGCAGATACGTCAAGGGGGGGATGAGGAAAAGGGTGTTACACAGCACCCAACACACGGAATATTGGATCAAAAGAGGAAATTGCGGTATTAAGAGCGAGGTCCAGCGCATCAACGGTCAATACTAATAAAGTCACGCTTTTCACTTTTAAAAGCTACCTAATTACCTACGCAGAGAAATCACATATCATATAAGAGATAAATAGATGCCTAATTACCACTTTACGGGCCAGATGTTGTAAAATAAACAAATAGGAATAACTTGGGACTTCTGAATTACAGACAAAGAAGTTGTACTGGCCTATGTGCTAAAGCGAAGTAAGCAATGTCTGCCCTGCCACTATTGTTAGGATGCTATAATATGACAAACAATAACGGCAGCTCCTGCAGTAAAGAATTGCAGCATTCATTGAAGGATCGCAACATCGAAGTATAGAACTTTTGCATACGCTAACTCGCGTCTCCTCCCTAGCCTACCAAGTTCAGCGGCAATAGTGTACCTAAGCAACGCTCTGCTGTAGAAGTTCCAATAGTGGATCACTTTGTGGCACGGTTGCCGCATGAACTGACCAGGCAGACCTTTGGACGGGCCACAATCCTAACGAGTTCGGCCCGGGCACACTGCTTTCACATCCGGTATATTCTTTTCCTTTGTTGGTCATCCGTGTAGCGTCGCACCGCATGCTTGACATTATTATACTAAAGGCTGAACATTAATAAAACTAAGAAAGCCAAAACATAACAATAAATGCACTATTGATTAATAAAGGATAACTATAGCCAATGCTAAAAGAGTAGCACTATATATGCGCAGCATAAGCGGCTTTGAGGATTATAACGTTGAGCTTGAATTGGCTTTTTCCTCGTCCTTTAATTCCGAAATTGAAAATAAGGGAGGAGAGTATATTGAGCATATACAAGGTTTTAATGTTAATAATGCAGTTGGAAGGCTTTAGAATGATTACGATCAATACGAAGATCTTCCCTCTTAGCGTAACTACAAGTGGTTTGTTGCGGGAAATGCAATTTACGCAGGTAGGATACCGCCTGAGGATATGCTAAGCATATGCAGAACACACTCTGTTAGCATTTGCTTAGCATATGGTAGAACAATTCTGAGCTTTTTAGGGTTAGGGTTTTCTACCCATGTTGAACTAAAACCTGCAAGCAGCTTCCCCATGCAGCAGTCCGCCCAACGAATGGAGAATGATCAGTAATTCAGCACCTAACGCGACGCGGCACAGCAGAATCACCAGTACGATATAGATTCCCTTGATCATTGCGTGCGACTCCTACGGATCCGTCGAATCCGTAATTACTTCGGCAGCCATGTGCGGCAGAATAACTCGTTGGCCTTTGGTAAAGTTCGCCCCGCCCCGCATAGAACCCCGCCGCTGCAAGTGAGTCGTTCAGTGGGCGCCAGCAGCGGCGGTGCTCTAGACTGGTGCCCCCTTCGTCGCTATGCTGCTATGCTGCTGTGACGCTCTCCGTTCCCCACTGCCGCTACTAGGCTGCCCCTGGGCTACCTAAGGTTCTGACTGCTCACTGAAATGGCACTCGCAGCGGCCCTCGCAGATCAAGCCAGGCGGCCCCGGGTTCAAGGAGAAGAGTGCCCCACTACGTGAAGCGCAACGACGGGAAGACGCATGCTGTTTGCTGGTCTGTGTGGGATTGCGTGCATTACGAAGACGACGAGGACGGGTCGAGGCACTATTAATTACCTAATCACATCATCATCACGACCGACAGCAACAAGCAGCTCAAGTTTCTGCACGACCGGATGCCCGTTCATCTTCGACCTGGATTCGTCCGTCGTCCAAACCTCGCTCGGCCCAAACCGTTACGAGTGGAACGGCGGGGTTTTGCAGGGGCCTGCTGGAGCCATACGCCAGCGAGCTCGAGGTTTATCCCCGTCAGCAAAGAGGTCGGCAAAGGTGAGGAATAATTCGCCCACTTCATTATCCCTGTCGCCAGGAACGAAAACCAGAGCAACATCGCCAATTTCTTTTTTGCCAAGCCTGTCCCAGCTAAGAAGGGGGAGAATTTCAAGCTTGAAGCTTGAGGTAAAGGACAGTAATCTAGTTCACTCGTCTCGAGCAAAGCGCAGCACGCCGAGACTAAGCCCCGGTCGACGAGCTACAGAAGACGGCTGACGATAGCGGCATGGGTGTCAGGGATCCAAAAGCCAGCCAAACAAAGCATAGTCTTGCCTTTTTCTCCGGAAAGCGAAACGAAGAGCCACCTGCAAAAAAAGGCCATGCCTTCAGAGTCTCCAGCCAAGGACAAGCTGCGGCAGCAGCCACGCAGCAATATTAGCGCTGCAAGCAATGCGCCGAGCAAGAGCCTTACCAAGAATAAGGCCAAGTCAGAAGATTACTAAACTCTTTGGGAACAGTGCTTGAAGATATGCCCGCCAGAGCCGCCGACCTTCTCAAATGCCATATTAATACGTATTAATATGTCTCGGGACTGTCGCAACCAGAACTTACTTGCGGTCTCCTGTAGAGTGTGATGGGGATCAACAGACTCCACCAGGAAAAGAAATAGACCGAGAATGACTATTTTCGAGCTTGTTTCAAGGTGCTGAGCCACAGCTCAGGTTTTGGGGGTCAACGCTACTTAGACCTCCTAACATTTCGTGCCGCTCAGCACAAACACAAACGCCGCACGGTGTCGTCTGTAAGGCCACTGAGATGACCACTTTGACAGGCCACGGTTGGGAATTTTAACTGGCAATCGGTTTTGAGGGGTTTGTTTGGCGTGACGTCACCAGAGCTTTTTCTGGATGGGCTACCAATTTTCGCGCATCACAATGACCATCCCTTCTCAACTCTCTTACTATTCCTCCGCGCAGCCGGTTAGTCGGTCGGCCGACGGGCGGGTGACCTTGGACAAGGGCGTTTTGTTTCTTCTTGGTTTAGGAGCTGGCACCTAAATAAGTCCCACTGCGGCTCTCGCTGCTGCCAGCGGCAATGGACAAGGTGTTACTATGGCGGTCCGTTGGTCACGCAGGATTCCCGCGAGGTTTCAACCGGTTCAAAGCTGATTTTGGTTCGGTCGTATTACAACGATGTAGTCTCGCAACCAGCCCGTAAAACGGGCCATCTCAGGTGCGAGTGGGAGGTAGGCGTGCTTCCCGTTCGCACTTCTCATCTCCCATTAATTATAAAAGAGCTTAGTCTAGTCCCACAAAATATCTTTTCAACTTGGACAACAAAATCACCAGTCGGTTCTGTAAGGCTCAGATACGGTTCGTCATCTCCCTACCCAGCTAGCCAACGCCAAAATACCTCGCAACACTGCGCAGCAAAAAAAAAAAAAAAACCCCCCAGCTTACTGCCCTCCCTTGAAAGGTTTCCAGAGGTACGTCCGTCGAATCGCTCCCAAGGGTAATGACAACGTTTTTTCGCGGCAAGATTCTCCCAGCAACGCCTTGTTGATCCCTTTTCTTCCCTATTAATTAACCGGGTAGACTTAGATAACGTCTAGGTAACCTGTCCGCACAATGAAAAGGAGTGCTCAAAAGAGCTCCGGCACAAACGGCCGCGTGTCCAACTCCGCCTCTAGTGGCAGTACCAAACCTGCCTCAGTCTCTGCCTCTAGGGGTAATACCACCAACGCCTCCACCCCCAGAACCACCAGAACCACCAGTGCCAGGGACCACGTTTCCAGTACTTCCAGGGATACTAGGGACCACGTTTCCAGTTCTTCCAGGGATACTAGGGAGTCAGCCTCGAGCTCCAGCACCAGGGCCCCAACTCGCACGCAAAGGGCCCAGCCAGCGCAGCGAGAATCTAATCCAAGGACTGTGCTCGATGATGGCCGAGGTGAGTCCCATCGTACTCGACCTGATAACGACTATGCTTCCCAGGATCGACGGCCTCGGGAGCAGCCACGCACTCAACCTAGGCGCGAGAATAGAGTATCATCCGAGGCGATTGGGGGCGGCCGCAGTGCCGCTGGCCCAAGGCAGCCCCGCCCGGGTCAGGCATATCCAGATCCCCCAGTCCCTAACCACTCCGCCCCTTCTCAAAACTCGGGCGGCCATGGTCTACATGGGCTCATGGGACTCGTGAAGGGCGATGGGGGACACGGACACGGACCCGGACACGTGGCAGGAGTGTCGCCGCCTCACGACCCGCGACCACCTCATTCGGCACAGAAGTTACCAAAGCAGCCTTCGCTCTTCCAAGAGACGATTTCTCGAATTGTCCCTGATATTGCACCAAATATGGTACAAATAACCGGTGATCTTGCCTCGCGAGTACTGACAGACCACCTGGACAACAGGCGTCTTCGCCGCGCGAACGGCGGCAACGTTCCCCAAAACCAGCCTTTCCAGGAAGACGAGGGGAATGACTCTGATGACGGAGCGCAAGAGGATTACCAAGAGGAAGAAGACGAGGTGGAGGACAACGCGGGCTCTGATGATGACGAGCTTAAATAATGTCGAGGAGGAGGAGGAGGAGCAGTACCCACCGAGGAGGGCCGGTGGGACAGCAGGTTCCTTAATTACCTGGTTCACCGAGATGTTAAGACATGGTTGGGGAATTCGCGAGGCTCGTGCAGCAAATGATGCTGCGTTGGGAAGCACCACTTGGCTGATATCACACGAGGAAATTTGGTTTTAGAGTCAGGAAATTCTCGCATCGTTTTTGGTTTCCTAGATTATTATATTACAGTCTGACTTTTCTTTTTACCTATTCACCCGGTGCGGAGTGCGGCTCTCGTTTTGGTTGTGAGTACACCTGTCTTGTTAAACGAAAGCTCACATAAGGTAGTCCTGTCCTAACCAAGCGCTAGTTATATAGGGTTGGAATGAAAGAATCTTCACATCGCATAAATATTGCAACAGGGAAATGCCAATGTTCCGAGTTGGTAAATATCGAGTTTGGAGAATCCCGTTGTGAGTGGCCCCGTTGAAGGAGGAAGAACGAGGCAAGCTGAGCGAATAATCAGACCGACAAGCTCGCCAGAGTTTTCCAACTCTGTCCTGGTGTTGTTTTGTTGGGCTCCTACAGCTTTTATTGTACCTTTTTTATATTGGTGTTTTTATTCCTTGATCAGTTGGGGGGAGGGTTGTGGGTAGGAGGTCACGCATAAACGGGAGGAAAGAAAGGTGCTCGATCGCCTTCATGGCCAGATTTCAGCCATGGATTGATGGGTCGGGGATACTAAAGTCTGAAATAAAGGGGGTGCTTTATGCTAATTATTTGCATCTAATGGGATGAGTAAGCATGCTTTGTGTTGACTGTGTATCGCATGAGTCCGACTGTCACAACACCGGAAGCTGATATACGAGTAAGACGAAACAGAGAGGACGAGAAGACCAGAAACTTTACATCCATGGCAAGAACGCTGAATACCAATTGTTTTCCTTTCCTTAGAATCGACATTTATCGAACCCGCATATGGTTCCTCTTCATCATTAGACGCCATGCGTCAATGTCGAAGATGAGAGTGAATGGCTGGCTTCGTTCTCGACGAACAAATGTGCTGGCAAAGCCACTCCCATTATTTCCTCGATATCTCACCGGGCCTCACTCCAAAATTATCGTACTCAAGCCCTCATCGTCGTCCGGAAATGCCTCGCCGAGCATGATACCATGCACATATGCCTCGCCGATTAGCTGGTGGTTCCCAGACTCCATTCGCCGCAGGACAAAAGGGGTATTGCCACCCGCCAACACCCATATCTCGTCACCGATTTGCGAAGTCTGGGGTCCTAAGCCGAAAGCTCCGTTCCTGACTCTGAAAAGCCGTCGAGAGTTGCAGCAGACTCCTAATTGTATTTCCAAAAGTTCAAATGTATAGGCCGCGCCTTGTTGCTCAGACTCGGAGCTTGAAATTAATACGGCGCGTCTTTTGAAGTTATCAATTGCCTCCAAGATACCATCCCAAGAAATACCCGATGAGGCTGGCTCATTCTTGATGAGACTTACCCATGCGCTAATGTCGGGGTCATGATTCGCAGCAGTTTCAAGATCGAAGCCTGTCACTGTGGCGCTAAGGTCTTGATACGGGGAGTAGCATTGGACCAGAGCAGAAGCAAGGGCGGCATTCATCAGATCCAAGGACAAAGGATTTCTGAGAAAATTGTCACACACTGCCGTCCTGGTGAATTCTTCGAGGTTGGTCTCGCTTGACTCTTTCACCAGTGGGGCTGATACAACTGAGTAGATTGACGACATGTGGCGCTCGTGGATCAGTTCAGCTTTGGGATCTTTGTACTTGGCGTCGATCATGGCAATTCTCCCCACGGAGACCCCGTTGACCGAGATGAAGTCTGCTGATAGGCCCGCTGGTTGTAATGGATTCCACTCTCGGTCATTCGATGCCTTCCACCGCAGGTCTTTTGCGTTGAATCTTTTCGCTGCCTGGGTCATTGAGAGGTCTGGCACCCATGTCCGAAGGCCATCCATCGACGAGCCAAACTCCTTCAAGTTCAAAAACCGCAAATTGCGCCGGTCTTCCATGATAGCTCTTGCCAAATCTCTAAACACTGCCGCGGACGGTTTGCTGTAGTCCACTCTGACTGCAAGCATATTGTCGTTTTCACCACCGGCAAGCGGAAGGATGGCGTACACCTTGTCCCGGGCGTCAGTTGCAAGGGATGGCCTTGTCCATCGAATAAGTCGCTCTAACTTTGATGACCCATCGCTAGGGGCCTCGCCGCGCAGGTATCTCCTGGCGGTAAGGAGCCTGGAGGGGACGTGAAACCCCTTATCACTGTCGATTAAGCTACGGTAGATGTCGGGAATGTTGTCCAAGCCCAAGGCCTTTGTTATACTGACTGGATGCAGGCGCGCCGCAGTTGGGGGTGGCCATGATCGACGAAAAAACTGCAACATTCTTTCAAATGTCTCCCATAGCAGAGTCTTGGGCCCGCAGACAAAGATGAGACTTTGTGCAAAGGAAATCTCTTGGATAACCCATACTCGCGTAAAGTAGCTTCGCTGTACAAAGACACCCCATGCAAGCCACATCTCCAATGGAATGGGTTGAATTCCAAACGCGGAAGAGAATGATGATATCTCCGTCACATCTAGATAGCGGTCTTGGGGGATATGATCGCATGACGAGTACGCAGCTGACAGCTGCTCCACGACGAAGAGTGCGTCCTGGGTTGCCGGGTCCTCAGGCCCAAGCCAGGCAATGACCAGGCTGGCGCGGCGAAAGATGGGGCTCATCATGGCCACTTGAGCTCCTCGCTCTGACAGGTCGTCCTGGTTGATGCAGATGGCGTCGATCCAAACCGAGTCCTGCCTCTTCTGGCCAGCTGAGGCGACCGTGTCTGATTTGAGCATCTGAAGGGCGCAAGCTAGGTTTGGGAGGACGTTGATAGGTTTCTCGTTGCAGTAGATTTCGGACGGGAGATCTGTCGGGACGGGAATGTCGATGTATGGAGAAGCTGGGTTTCTCCAGGTATAGGACAGCGCGTCGAACGGGGGAGCTTCGGACAGCTCCACGGCGTGGAGATTGAAAGATAAACGAGTTGACGACGCTCTCTCGGTGAATCGGATGAGGCGTATGGACGTTAAGGATGGAAGGGGGTCGTGAGATATTTTCCCCGTGCTGGCATCGAGACCCGGATGGCACTTGTCCCATGATGCTGCTGAAGACGCCGATGCCATGATCTGCACCGTTTCTGGGGTCAGACAACGAAGAGATTGGACCAAGGTTCGCAGGAATGTTCTGACCTGAAGAATTGGCGCAGGTTTCAGAGTGGACGATCGGGGGGCGCAGCAGTGGTTGGCATCGAGGCTGCAAAACTGCGTTCAGACGGCACGGTCTTGCGCAGCATCGGGTCAGGTTCCTCCACCTGGCTGATAGTGCTAGGCTAACATTTGCGTTGTGAGAGGAGGTGAAGGATTGGGGTGCCAAGGTGGTTGCATTGGCATTGCAGAGTCCAAGCTTGCTTGTCTGAAGTTTGAAAGGGCGGGAGTTGGGTACAGTGGGTGGGTGCTAATTATCTTTGTCGTTCCTTCCTGCCAAAGCCGGCACAGCTACCGTTTAGCCCCCATTTGCTTTCCTTGGAGGAGACTGAACGAGCGCTTTGCCCCCCAGGTTGACCCTGTGCTTACGGATACCTGTTACAACCATCCTTCTTGGCCTGACAGACAACCACACCCCAAGGTACCTACTTACTCTTCGTTTCTTGGAGCGCAGCGATTTTTCGTCTCAGAAACCGGCCCTGCAGTTTTGGCGGGGATATCACGCCTGCCAACCTTACTGCCATCATAGATTTTGCACCTCATTTCGGCTTCTCATCTCCCTTTGCTCTTTCCTCTCTCGTAGTGGGCTGCCCTTCCCGCCTTTCAACGCAGCCACCGAGCAGGGCTCTCTAGGCCATGTTGATGGAGCCGCAGCACAATCGGGTTAAACACTGCAACTCTCACTGATTTGTTAGTTACAGGATAAGGATGTTTGCCGGGTACTCATGGGTGGATTGCCGCTTCATATTCCTCACCTGCTTGAATTACCCCGGATAATTAGAATGAGAGGTATTAGACAAAGCAGATTTTCACAATACTGCCCTCCTTGGTACATGTCCCGGAATCGAACAATAGGTAATCATCCTCGAATAAGAAAAGGGACAAGCTAATTAAGCCTGGACCCTCTGTGTAACTTGAGATTCTAAATGGATGCGGCGGTGTAAAAGTCTGGTGGCTGTCGTCAGCTCTCTTTGTGTTTCTAAAACTCCCCTGGTGAAGTTGAAAAGACGAGGGCAATAGAGAAAGGGGAAGGGGGATGTAAATACAGCAGTGCACCAGATAGGCCGGCGGTAATGAGCTTGATTGTCTAGAACTTGTGTGGAACTAGGTACCTCACATGTAGTGGGTGGCCTTCCCTTTTACCCTCGTGAGTGCCTGAGGCTCCCTGATCTTCTTCGTACCAGTACACTACAAGCATGTGGTCTCTGTCATACTTCGATAATCTAAGGGGCTTGCTTTAATGCCATTAATTACTCTCACCCGGCCAAGATCTCACTAAGTTCCGAACAGAAAAAGCGCGATTTTCAGATAATCTAACACATAATGGTAACATTAAAGAGCGCTGACAACCAGCCAGGCCAGCGGCAGTTGAAGTGAAGAGTCATTATAAAGAGGTTGATATACCCACCCAAAGAAACCAAGAAAAAAAAGTCGAAAGTCCCAGAAAAAAAAAGCTGAATCCCCAAGCAGAAAATCCCTCGCTATGCCTTGCACCACTATTGTCCCAGATCCATCATCATCGTCATCGTCGTCCCTCCTCACAAATCGCTTGATTAGCAGTCAAATCTCACAGGCACTTCTTGGCACGACTCCGGACCGGGATGCGGGTTCGTGCACAGGGTATCGCAATCAATGCCTGGCGCCACAAAGACACGGTACTCCTGGCCCGGGAACTCGAGCCGGAACTGCCGCGGATCCGTGACGCTCAGCCCGTTGGCCCTGTATCCGGCGCGGCAGGCGCAATAGTCGCTGCCGCTCGGTGTCACGATGCACGACGTGGTGATGGTGCACTTGTTGAAGAACGGGTTCGGGTTGCAGGTCCCGCAGTGGCCGTTGGGGGGGGTCTGTTTCTTGTGGCACGTCTTGTCGCAGTTGCTCCAGGGCTGGCCGTTGTTGACGGCGCCGTCGTCGCATTCTTCGCCCGCGTCGAGCTGCCCGTCGCCGCACCATGGGTGGCAGGTGCTGTTGTTGAAGGGGCCGCCGTCCGAGCACCATCGTCGACAGTCTTTGGTGCAGTTGCCGCCTGGGACGCCGTTCATGAAGCCGTTATCGCATTCCTCTGTGCCTTCGACAACGCCGTTGCCGCAGACTGGTGGGCGTGGCTGGCCGCAAGGAATCACGAATGTGCAGTTGATGGTGCAGTTGGACTTGGGGGTGCCGTTGAGGTCGCCGTCATCGCACTCCTCGTGGAATTCAGTGACGCCATTGCCGCACCTGGGCTCACAGACCAAGGTGCAGTTAGTCGTGCACTTGGAGCCAGGCTTGCCGTTGTTGGTTCCTTCGTCGCATTGCTCGCCCGGCTGGACGACGCCGTCGCCGCACTTGGAGCACGGTGGAGTGATGGGGATAGTGCAGTTGACCGTGCAGTTCGCGTTGGGCGTGCCGTTCAGCTTCCATCCGAGGTCGCACTGCTCCCCATCGTCAACGGCTCCGTCGCCGCAGTAGCCGCAGAGGGTACAGTTGGTTGAGCAGCCACTGTTGTAGGCGCCATTCTTGGGGCCAGCGTCGCACTCCTCGTTCCCTTCAACTTTGCCGTTGCCGCAAACAGGTGTGATGCAGCAGGTGGCGGAGCACCCTGAATTCGGCTTGCCGTTCAGGGGGCCAAGATCGCATTGTTCGTCGCCCTCCCTCTTACCATCGCCACAGACTGGCACGATGGTACAGCTGGCAGAGCATCCAGAGTTTGGCTTTCCGTTGTCCGGGCCCAGGTCGCACTGCTCGTCGGCATCTTTCTTTCCATCTCCACATTCGGAAGTATAAGTGCAGTTTATAGTGCACCCTGAATTTGGCTTGCCGTTCAGGGGGCCAAGATCGCATTGTTCGTTGCCCTCTTTCTTTCCATCGCCGCAAACGGGGGTGCAAGTGCAGTTTGCAGAGCACCCTGAGTTGAATTGGCCATTGAGAGGGCCCAGGTCGCATTGCTCGTCGCCTTCCTTCTTACCATCGCCACAGACTGGCACGATAGTACAGTTGGCAGAGCATCCAGAGTTTGGCTTTCCGTTGTCCGGGCCCAGGTCGCACTGCTCGTCGGCATCTTTCTTTCCATCTCCACACTTGGAAGTGCAAGTGCAATTTGCAGAGCAGCCAGAGTTGAGCTGGCCGTTAAGGGGGCCAAGATCGCATTGCTCGTCGCCCTCCCTCTTGCCATCGCCACAGACTGGTACGATGGTACAGTTGGCAGAGCATCCAGAGTTTGGCTTTCCGTTGTCCGGGCCCAGGTCGCACTGCTCATCGCCCTCTTTCTTTCCATCTCCACATTTGGAAGTGCAAGTGCAATTTGCAGAGCATCCAGAGTTTGGCTTTCCGTTGTCTGGGCCTAGGTCGCACTGTTCGTCGCCCTCCCTCTTGCCATCGCCACAGACTGGTACGATAGTACAGTTGGCTGAGCATCCAGAGTTTGGCTTTCCGTTGTCCGGGCCCAGGTCGCACTGCTCGTCGCCCTCTTTCTTTCCATCTCCACATTTGGAAGTGCAAGTACAGTTTGCAGAGCACCCCGAGTTGAATTGGCCATTGAGAGGGCCCAGGTCGCATTGTTCGTCGCCCTCTTTCTTTCCATCGCCGCAGACGGGGGTGCAAGTGCAATTTGCAGAGCAGCCGGAGTTGTATTGGCCGTTAAGAGGACCAAGGTCGCACTGCTCGTCGCCTTCTTTCTTTCCATCGCCGCAGACGGGGGTGCAGGTGCAGTTGACAGAGCAGCCGGAGTTCCACTGGCCGTTGAGAGGACCAAGGTCACACTGCTCGTTACCCTCGCGTCTGCCGTCGCCGCAGACCGGGGCGCAGGTGCAGTTGATGGAGCAACCGGAGTTGAACTGGCCGTTGAGCGGGCCCAAGTCACACTCCTCGGTGCCTTCCTTGTGGCCGTCGCCGCAAACGGGGAGCTTCTTACAGTCGGCGCTGCAGCCGCTGTTTGGGGCACCATTCAGCTTTGGGCCAAGATCGCATTCTTCGTATGGCTTTTGGATCTTGCTAGCCAGGTGTTTAGGTTAGCGACTGTGTGACACACATTAAGTCATGTTGTAAGCTTACCCATCGCCACACACTCCTCCGCAATCAGGGTGATCCCCACAATGGGTAGGACGAGGGATAATGGACGAGGTGGTTGGTGAACAGTCGCCACCTTTACACCTGACCTCGTGGCAAGCTGCCACCCCGGCCAGGAGAACAAACAAAAATTGTTTGATAATCATGCTGGCGTTTCTTGAGGCTTGCCGGACCGTCGTAAGTATGGTATTGTTGTTGTTGTTCAGTATCAGGGGTATCAATGACTTCAAGATGCTGAAGCGTGCTCATGTGTATCTCAAGATGGAGCGGGCCTCGGAGGAAAGGGAGTTTCCGTCTTTTATGGTAAAGTCGAAGATCTGGGAGATGGTCGTGTGACTGCGCCGACCCCGAGGTCATGGTGGCATTCTAAATAAAGCTCTTCCATTCGAGTAGGCCATGACCGGTCAAGAGGGCTGAACGTCGGTTGTCCGTGTGAGGTGAGCCATCATGAAGCTGGCTCGTGATAGGAGATGTGCCAGGGCCATCCCTGGCAATGATAGACATGGTGGCTCCGAAGCGGCGAGCCGTCGTGCAGCCGATGGCCGGGAGGGACCATACATTGTGTCGACAAAGGTGGGCCGCAGAGGCAGTGTGGCTCAAAGCAGGGCCGACAGAGGCTTCAACACGAGGGTATTATGGGGGCTGTGGCTTCGACCGAAAGAAAACATGGTGATGCTGTCGCGTGACGGGTCGAGAATCGAGGTAGCACGAGCAGCCAGATCTGCGAATAGGATTCTTGTTGGTCGGAGCTGAACTGCAGAGTTTTTCCAAGTCAGTTTGCGTTTCGCTGCTCCCATTCGGCTGCCTCACCTCGGGATAGAGGATCGCTCGGCAACCACGATACCAACATGCCACCAGATGTGGTTAATTAGATGAGAGCACGGAAAAATCCGGTTTGTTGATGGCTGACATTATACACACTCGCAAGGCCCGCTAAGCGACGAAAGTAAGAATGTGACACGTCTGATCGTGACTTTAGGTAAAAATGGTACGCATGAAACAGGGTGGCAGGATTGGGAAACGTGATTTGGCGTCCATCCTGAACCGCAAAACGCCAAACCGCACCTGTGGATCAGTTGATTGTGGGGGAATTGGAGAGCCGAGTGCCAGCGCATTGCTGCTGGTGGGCGGCGTCGTCGGCAAAATGTCAGGCGTCGGGCAGGCAATTGTGCGGGGCCCCCATCTGGTGATCAAATGCCGCACAGCCCGTCTCTGAAACGACACAAATTGGCTGGTATGGACTCTGATTGGCCATCGTTCTTGCCTCAAGCTGCCCACACCTTTTGGTCGGTTGTTGGCGTTGCTGCTTCCTTTTCTAGTGTTGCTCCCAACTGACCGCAACTTCCTTACGTAAAGGGCATCCACAACCCATCAATGATGCCAAAACCGTCAAAGAAGCGGGCCGCGTTCTTTCCTCGAGGGTCAGCCTTGAAGGTTGCAAGGGTTGTTTTGCCTCCGATACGAGTTTCCTTATCGCTTTCATCCTTTGAAGTCAGCCTTCGGACAGCTTCAGACTCGGTTGGTCGAACAAGCCCGAAAGTTTAGATCACAAAAGGCCTCAGCATGAGTTGGATTTCCATCTTTAGGGTCAGAATATCTTAATTTAGAATCGCGATGGAGTGAAACTTTGATGTCCCAATGAACCGTGTTGTGTTCCTGCTCTCGCTGCTCCGAGACGCACTCCGTAATCCCCTCTGTCAAGAAATGGTGGCCACACATGAAATGGGGACCCGAGAGTTGCGGACGGTTGCCCAGCACCTTTGCTCGCAATGGGAGGGCGCCCAGCGAGAGTGGCATTTGGGGCCTTGGGCCATCGAAGTGCCATGCCCGGTTGGCTGAGCATGCTGTCTTCGCCAAACATGTCCTGTATCAGCTCCCGCGTGGCCCAAGACGTAGACTTGGAGGATCCTTGGCTACTTCTCTCATTGGGGTGTTTGTCGTTAAGAGCCGTGGCAAGGACGGTTTTGCCATCGGTGTGCCACACGAAGAGAAGACGCTCCGCCTCGTGTCGTGTGTTGAAGCAACGTCCATCGCAACGCAGTGTAGGTACAAACCACGCGAAAGAGATGTGGTGTCCTAGTTAGCAGGACATGTTCATGAGGACTAGGCTAATCGGTGATTTGATTCCTCCAGTGATAGGCGTGTCTGTAAAATCGCTAGTTTGTCCTTCTGTCGGCAGTCCTCGCAGCAAGGCCCTCACGTTTTGGCGTCAAGAAGGACGCCCATAACAACGGTGGTGCCTACGACGTGCAAGAGTTAATACTTGGTATTGTCGGAGCGGTTCCTTTCCAACGATTGATTCTCTAGATAATTAGTTTGAGAGTATCTCAACCTGGTTCGTCGATTCTGTGGTTCTGTTGTGGTTATTGTTTGTCTACATCGCCCGTGAACGCTGTGAGGCCAGTCCTAGCACTGTCACGGCCTGAACGAAAGAACAGAGAAGCACGCGTGGAGTGACTGCATGCCGCATCGACAGGAAATTGCATTGCAGTCATTTGAGACAGGTCCTTAGAAGATTTCGATGCTCGTGATTCTCGTGATGCTCGTATTGGACTTGCTGTCGACTGTTGTGACAACCACGCGAATATTGGCTCTGAGGGCATCACGGTTTCTCGAGTAACTGTCCAATATCACCTCACACCAGCACGCCGCCACGAGAAGCGTGACCCGCGCCTTGTTGACACGAGAGAGGGACGCGTCTTGTTGCTGCTCTCGCGATCTGATTCCCCTCTGTCCTACTCGAGAAAGCAATGTAAATGTTTGTCTTCTTCGCATCTCGAGTCAAGCCCAAGAATACAATGAAAAAAGAGTGTGGTTGTTCGCATCGCCTGGAGGCAGTGTAATACCAGGGACACTGTGGGAGACGACCATACATAAGCAAGGCCAGAGGGAAGTCTTCCGAGGTACAAAAATAAGATTAATCTTGTTCGTAGAGAGTTTTCAGAGATTAACCTGAAAAAGAACGATACTGCAAATGATCTTAGCCAAAAGGCAAAGAGAGCTGAAGAAGAAAAAAGAAAAGAAGAGGAGGGAGTTTTGGGCATCCGAGCGATGATTATATACAACACTTAGTTGGTCTGTGCACCCATGTTCATGGAAGGAGGCTCGTGGGCCTGGACGGCAGCCCCCGTGACTGTGACGTCGGTGGGTCTCTTGGATGGTTATGGAGGATGAGGAAGGTACGTGGGCATTGGGGCATTGGTTGGTGTTAAGCAGCTATCTCGAGGCAGCGTGTGACGCGAGAAAGCTCACGCTGCGGTTCTGCCATCTCAAACCAAAGGCTTTGGCATTTGCTTCATCCTGACTTGTTGTTTGTTTCATCGTGCAGCGGTTGCGGCGTTTCTTTTATCGTCAATTACTCGAAGTGTATCAGCATACTTCTTCCTGCTGCATTCCTGTTCTGCCACTCGTCCATCTCATAATGGCCCTCTTCTCTGGCGATACCTCTGCCCCAGTGTGGTAGCTAAACTCGTTGACATATCACTACCATCTTGATGTCTTTCGTGACCCCGACAGAGAGGCGCTTACTATGACACACGGCGGGCGAATTACCACTGTAGGACAGTCAAAGACATGAGGCACGAGAGTGACAAGCGAGGCACGGCTTCGCGCCGTGGCTACGGTCGGCGCAACATCGACACGCCTCAGTAATCATCCATGCTCAAGGAATTCTTAAAGTCTCCTTTCCATCCGGAATTATCGATTTTTTTTAATCTAGAATCGTCAAGTCACGCCATAACCTCTGTAGTCGTTTTTTTCCTGTTGTTTTTCCTAAGTGGAGGTGATGGGATATTATTCTCTTCGCACCGACGTCTTGAATCAAGCAAATGACAGACGTAGATAGCGTATAGTTGCGATTAAGCAACAAGTTTAAAAAGGAAGATGCCCAGCTACTGCGCTTGGGCTCATCAATTGGTATATCGATGATCTCTGGAATCCTGCCGTGCAACAATGTCATCAGACTTTTTCTGACGGCGCGCGCTCCAGATATCAAACCAAACAATATCGTGTTCAAGGGCGGCCAGATACACAGCATCCAGATCACAGAATCGGAAGACTCTAGTCCTCCGGCCGGGAAACAACCTCAAGGAATTCGTTTCGAGTAGCTCCTTTTGGAGGAGCCCCAAGGCGTGGGTTCGAGGCACCCAAAATGCCCCGTGCGATATGTTCTCGTTTGCGATACTGGTATGTCCACCCTTTCTACCCACCTCTGTTTCTGTCACTTTGGTCACCTTCCGTCGATTATTAACGTACTATAACGGCCTTGGTTTTGTAGGCCATCTACCTTATCCTCGACAAAACGATCTTCTACATCCTCGAAGCCCAGCTCAACGGCCAGGAGCACTGGCGTGCCATTCTTGGTCTGCACATCTCATACTTTGGTAAACCCGCCGACCTGAAGGTTCTGCTGAGTGGCATCCGCTGCCAGCAGAAGAAGAATCCATACATTAGCCGGGTTAGCGAGCTCATTGGCGACCCGACGACGATCAAGCCCGGTAATACTAATCCCCGGCGGCAGCCGTTCAAGGACTGGGCAGATGCGGATTCTTCCTTTCGGGATTTTGTGGGCAAGATGACGAACTTGGACCCGGCGAAAAGGATTTCTGCACGCGAGGCGTTGAAACATCATTGGTTTGACGACGTAGATAGCGAGGGGATTAGACGTTGAATGTCGTTGGTAAACTGGTTAATGCCCCCCGGTGTCATAGATAATTTGCTGACCACAGCTTGAAGAGTTGTTGACTGTGATGGAGGAAAGTTGCAATTAAGATACCTGGAGCGAGGAGTTGGAATATAGGACAAAATGGAAAATGGTCAACTAACTAACTTCTAACTTCATTCAACTCCACTCAAAGAGCCCTCTCAAGGCCTGAATCATGGAGTCAAGTCTCTTGTGTTCAGAATTGGATTGCCACGACTTACCCCTATGGAGGATGTGACTGTCGTGCAGCTCAGCTAAGCCCTTTGGCACCGTTTTCAAAATCATCTTATTTTGATTGCGCGAAAATTTCTTTGTGTCAACATCCAGGAGGCTGTAGCGGAGGTATGGCAAGACTAAAAGATGTCGCTCGGGGATGGTGGCGATCGCCGTCGTGATTCGTGGGGGGAGGGCAACAGATTATTTTGCTGCACCTTTTGATACTCGAAGCTCATGGGAATGATGTCCTTGAGAGCGTATTGGGTATTATTGGTGCTGAAAGTATTCCTGGCGCTGAAGGTGGGGGAAAGTCAGCTGGTATGGTAAGTTTGGATATGCTGTCGTTCTCTGCCGCCGGCCTTTGACAAAGACAGGTGGGCTGCTCACCTGTCGCGATAGACGCCCATGGTGAAGGTCGTGGGTGATGTCGCTCGATCAGAAAGAACTTCCTCAACCACGTAGGCCTTCCCGGATCCCCTACGAAGGACCGTCCTTAGTGGGATGAGTTCACCTTTTTGCTGGAATGCGGTCAAGAGGGACCGCTTTTTACGAACACACAATACACACACTTTTTGGACCCACACAACAGGTGCTCTGATAGTGACTTGTAGCTTCCGAGAGTACCCTGTTCTATTTAATACAATATAATACAATAGTTATAAGCAAATTGTCAAAAGTGTCATATAACCAAAAGAGCTTAGTTTAACTACGCTTATCGCAGGCCACAGTCAGGGGGCTTACGCCCAAGAGAGCCTAGCTCCCTAGTGGTCAATGCTCGGCCGGGGTCAAGCAACTTCGTTGCCTTTGCTCCGGAACACACACATAACAATGCAGCACTTTGCCCCGGTCGCTCGTATCCTGTAATTTCTAACACAAATTTGGACAGGAATTGAATGAACTGTGTCAAGTTGAAGTTCGTGGTGGTGGAAATGGTGGTGTGCACAGCCATTCGTGTTCCGGGTGTTGGGTCCCCCTATCTACTAGTCTACATAGTAAGCCATCATATTTGCGTGTGAGCCACCAATTAGATCGGAAGATGTCGCTTAATGGGCAGGGAACGCATAATTATTGGTAAGGCTGCGTACGTGATGAGAGTAATAGTACGGCCTCGCCCCGATCTGGAGACCTCACCCCGACTTGGCGCATTCCAGTGGCGTCTCTGGGCATTGTCTATTAGGTATCGGTGTGTCGATTTACACATGTACAGCGGCACGCCACCGGCGGTAACTAGAAGCCCACCCCAAATTTGTGAACCCTTTCGGGAGTGCGCCGAGCTTTGCCAAGAGTTCCGTTCGAGAATATTGTTTTATTTTTGGTAATGTGGTGAGTGCATGTTTCATTACGGTGCAATTAGACGGGAAATCGAATCCTCACTCAGAACAACTTAGATAATTATTCCCCAAAAAAAAAAAATATACATAGACTAATGACTCGACGTCCTCTCCTCGCATGTGTCTCTCGAGAGGTATCGAAGCCAAAATGTCAGCCTCAACACCGCAAACGCCTCCCCACATCAAGTCAAGCCGTGCGTGGGGGGTTGCACTCTTCATGTTCTTTGCCGCCATAACAGAGATTGGCCTCTCGGGTGCCACAGTAGCAGTCAGTCACGGGAGCTACTACGGGGCGGCCATCTGGGCACTCATGGTTGTCAGCCTCTCCCCTCTCCTCGACTTCTCACCCCCTATCAATCGCCTACAGAATGTCCGAGCTGACAGCCCCTTCGCATCTGCCCACAGTCAATCGCCTCCCTGGGCCTGACCGTGTGGGTGTGTGCCTCGTGCCCGGACAGCTCGCTGATAAGGGACCCGCTCAGGAGATTCTACTTCCTCGCGGCTGGTCTGTTGGCGCTTCTCTGGTTCACCGCCCTCGTATCCCTAGCAGCTACGCACGCGGGGCAGGCCGTCGGGCTGAGGAAGCGGTCATACTATGCGGGCTTCTACTGGGCACAGGATGGCGCGATCGGGCCGAGGGGGCGTTTCGACCCGTCTGGCATCGCCAAGGCAGTCGCGTCGTTTCAGAGCACGGCCATTGCGTGTGACATCTTTGCGGGTATAGAATGGTGGGTGATACTGCCAACCCTCCCCCTGAGACAAAGCCAAAGAAACTTGAGAGCTAATAAACTTTCTACGGTTGATTAGCGCCTGTAGCATCTTCTTGCTACTTTGGGGCCTTGCGTACCAATACCAAGTTAAATGGTCACAAAACCTGACCACAGCGCCTATGATTTCCGGTCCGTACGGTCGAATTAGAGACGCAGAGATCGAGATGGTTTGAGAGCTGGCTTTTTGGAAGCGAATTGTGTGGACGAGTCGGGTCGTGTTAAAGACATATGTAAGTACTAGTCTAATTAATGAGCAAGTGGCACGCATCCAAATCTTTTACTGGTACTTCTGATAGGTCATTCGACGGTATTAAGACTCACCTAGCCCAGGTAGCATATGTTAAGTGGTTTTAGGAAAAACCCATAATACTCTCCCTAACGCCATCCAAAGTCTCGGCAGGTTTGGCGTGGTCCATCCAATTCTTCGCCGAGTACCTCGGTAGCGGAAATTCGGTAATAATATTGTCAACCAACTCTCCAGCTCTCAAATAAGAAAGATGGGCTAAGCAGCTTCGTACTATGCAACCCCTAGAGTTTGTGTTGGAAAGGTTTCGGGATCTTCTCAGACATCAGGTACTCTTTGGCGGAAAGATTGGGCCAACTCAAGCTCCATCACTATCTTCTGTCACGAATGTTCCACATGCGGAATACAATGAAGCCATTTACACTCCTTTTAACGGCTCTCTTTGACGGCATTCCACTATGGTCAAAAGGGGTATAAATGACTGCGTTGTATGCCGCATGCGGAACATGCGTGACAGAAGAGAGTGAAAGCCGTCGCGTGCCAAAGAAAGCCAACTCTGGCTTTGTCACTTCAGGCCGCCGCAAAAAAACTAATCATGCATGCATATCTTTAAGACATTGAGAGACCACTCTTCCCGACTCTTCCACAAAGTTCCCAGGAAGCCAAAAGAAAAATTCATCTTGTCGTTTGAAACACCATGGCGCAGCAGCCACGTCGTTCGCGCAGAGTCGCGCAGCGTCAACAGAACAAGCTGTCAAATCCACAGGACAATGGTACAGCTCAGACGGGCAAGACGAATCTAACTAAAGATAACGGGGCGAACATCACCAAGACCACCAACTTCCAGCCGATCCATTCTTCATCGGCCCATCTCACATCGGTTCGCTACGGTATCGCAACTTCCGACGTCGATCCAAGCAGCTCTGACATATCCTGCCACCGCAGTCCCGATAATCCCGGCGCATTCGACTCCGGCTCGGACAGCTTTATCCCGTACTCTTCTTATCCGGATAGCTTCTGTCACAACGACGACGATGATAATAGCAATATGGAGGGCGTCCGCAACCCGACTTACCGCCAGGACTGTCTGGCAAAGTACAACATGTACATCCGGCACCCTGGCGACCCACTACCGGACTTCGTGGCTATGTACATGAAGCAATTAGTCCAAGCCCAGTCTCGGGCTGAATTGGTAACGCAAATGCTTTCGTCGGATCAAGTAGCCGAGGCTATTCACAGCCTGGACGAGCTGGGACGTGGTTGCAACGAGTTTCAGGTCGGCGAGCTCTTACGCGCATACATCTTCCCCAGGCCTGAGCGTGAACCTAGCTATGGACCAGCTTCCGGTCTCTGGGCCACAACCGGTACAGCCATGAGCCGGAAACTCATACCGCCTCAGCCGCTGCTTGCACTGTACCCGCTACCGATCCCGAAGCCAGACATGCTCTATGGCTATCCGTTAGACCCAGCGCCATTCGCTCAAGCCCAATTCGAGACCCTGAGAGACCTCCACCCACAGATCAGCTTCTATCCGGTATCAAGAGGCCTCATATATCCATTTTTGGCTGTTGAGTTCAAAGCAGCTGCAGGCACGGGAGGAGATCTCTGGGTGGCTGCTAATCAGTGCGCTGGCGCCTCGGTTGCGTGTCTCCAGGCTATCGACCAACTCAACATGGTACTCGCAGAGCACGGATGTACAGGACGCGTAACCAATCTATGCTACAGCATCGTGGTTGACAACAACATGGCGCAGCTGTACATGGCGTGGAAAGAGGACGGTGGGAGCTTTTACATGCAGCGCGCAGAAAGCTTTTTGTTGTCGTTGCCGGAGCAGTTCGCTGTCTTCCGCTGCCGTGTGCTGAGCATCCTTGAGTGGGGACGGAGGAAGCGTCTGAACGACATCCGCTCGGCCTTGGACTTGATTGTGCGTGCGCGGCCCAGAAAATAGCTGTAGGGGCTGGTTTGTAGACAGCGATGATCACAGACTCAGGCCGAGAAGCCTATGTTTCCGAGGCAGGCGCCGATTGGGACATCTACCGGCGACAAATTGTGCCTCCTCGCAAGTCACTCTCGGGAAGGGTGACTTTATTGCTTTGAGAGTGCTGTTAGACTGATATGTTCTGGGGGCTACCGCTCCTGCGATCAAAGTTGGAAGAAAAAAATAAAATAGAAATACGGGAATAATCTCTTCAATTCCGTATATATATATAGATAGTGATTTTTCATTATTATTTTGATTTAGGAATAATTAAGCCTAGTATTCTTCAATATAATATCGCTACCAAGTCTGATTCAAGCGTTTTGCAGTCCGCCTTTTTGTTTTGTCACCCCACCAACATACTCAGAGAAGAGAATTCCAAGTCGGGCCCGAACTCGCGGTAATGTATCCACGACGGAAAGCTATCTCTTCGGGCAAGTGTGTGTGTACATACTATACATGTCCACTCATGTACACACGCTTCCCTGCAAATGTATCTCCCGGATAAAGTACTCTCGTCTTCACATAAAAAAGTCGCATTTCACCCTCGGAAACCATCCCTTCTGGAAACCGGGCGGCAGGCAAACTTTGCAAACCACAAGGGGGGGAGGGAGGGAGGGAGGGAACAGCCCCGGATTGGATTTCTTCTCTGAAGTTTCAGAGACGTCCGACACCGCAGGCATATCAGTGTCCCTATTGGCTTGCTGTTTGCGACAAGAGATTTGACAAGTAGAGATAAAAAAGCCTTTGCTTACAACAGGGTGGGTAGTTGGGTGCGTCTCGGGGAGACTTTCCTGAGTAGGCGCCGTGAGAGGACGTCTCGGCAGGACTACACCATTACACGTCATTTATAAGCGTGTGGTGAAGGGGGGAAGTTGGGAGCGGGAGGTGCCACTGGTTGACAGACATCCCGGATTCAATAGCGCGCCTTTGGAACTTGGGGGCCGGCGTGATTGATGTATGCGCCAGGCGAGGGCCTCGATCGAAAACCTCTTCTCTCGCCGGCTTCGAATGATTGCACATCCCACTTCCCACCTCCCAATTGTCTTGGGCAAACTTCATTTTGGGGAGCTGGATGGACTCCGGGCACCGACATGAGCACAGTGCGGGCGAGGACTTGCAGCATTAGTGTTTTGGATACGATACATCTGTCTGAACCTGGCCACTCACCGTTACTAATCAACCTCCACTACGTGTGTGTGTGGAAATGTGGCCGCCATAGACTATAGTCCAACCTCAATGCCAACTCCGTAGTAGGAAAGCGGCACGCTAATGGAGCTGTGGCGTTATCGCTTGACGTGGGCTGGAGTGCCTTCTCCTTCACGTATGGCAAACTCACCCCCCTTCAAAAAAAAAAAAAAAAAAAAAAGCTCGCAAGTTTGCCTCGTCGCTTTCCCTTCCATCCGCCGGCACCCGCTGTGGATGCGACCGAAATCTCGCGGGTCCACATCCTGTTCCAACGCCATGGCCAAGCCATCTCCAATGTGGCTGACGAAGTCACGCCTGGCACTGATGGAAGGACCATTACTGTGGCCCAGCTTCAGGCGCTCGCCGAGACTAAGCAAGGCTACTTGAACACTGGCATGTTCATGCCGGACGGCCTCACGCAGTACGGGCTCAACATCTCCAGCAAGTTTGCCGAGGACGTGACTGTTGAGGGAAGGCGCCGCCTCAACAACGTGTACATGCTTGTCTCGCCGCCCCTCACGAGAGACTTTCAGACCCTGCGGGGCAACAGCCCAGCCTTCGAGCAAGTCGGCGACTCCCACTTTCCCCAGCGTGAGAGCCATTCAGCTGGGGAGGGCAACGTGTACTGCCACCCCGGCCTCCAAGAGTCCACGCCCTCGCCCCAGGACTTCCCCACCGTCGTCAAGTACGTTGGCGGCAAGAAGATTGTCTCGTACATCAACATCGCCGGCGGCCGTGACCCAGGCTCAGGAACGGTGGTGGGAGAAGAGAAGGTCGACGTTACGCACTTGGTGTGGGCCGACGGGGTAGCGAACCGTTGGAACACGCTCGACCGCCGCGTCGAGGCCGCCACGACGCAGCCGACCCTGTAAGCGATCGAGGAGTTGGCCAAGGAGGCTCGTGTTTGGCTGCGTGACCGCACCAAGCAGGTGCTTCTAGCCCATCGGGCACTAGGCGGAGAGGGCACACTGCGCATCGTGGTCTGCCTCCATGGCGGCATCATCAGCTTTGTCACGCAGAAGTGACCCTGCGACTACAAGCAAGGCGACAATGGCAAGTGGGAATGGAATGGCAAGTGGGCTCTGAAGAATCTGGAGATGAATGTCTACACCTTCACGTCGCCCAACGATGACGACGCCGAGCTGCGTGAGATCGAGATGGATGAGTACTACACCGAGAATCTGGGATCGTACTATCGCCACATGGCGAGCGATGAGAGCATTGTCTACCGCAATCCTGATGGGTCACTGGTGGACCAGAAGGCAGGCCACTGGAAGTTCATCCAGGACAAGGCGGCCGAGGTCCAGGCCTTTGCAAAGGAACGGAAGCGTGTGCCGGAGAAGTTGCTGATCTGGACGGGCGCTGAGGACTTTCTTGGCTCCCAGTGAGGTCTTGCTGGCAAATGCCACGTGACTTGCACCGGCGCTAAACACCCGTGCACATCTGGTACACAGAGGCAATGGCCAGGGACTAGAGGGCCCGTGAGGTGTTAAGGGCGCACGGGTTGCATAGTGACCCGTGCGGCGACCTATATGGTGGCAGCTGTGTGTGTGTGTTGGGGTGGTCTTTCCTTACATGGACCACCATCGGGTCCGTCTTCAAGACAACCCCCCGCGACGACGACGTGCTGTACAACCCGGGGAGAGTCCCGCCTAGCACCGACAGGTTGCGCAAGTATGACACTGCAAACCCGGGCAGAATCGATTTGTCAGCTCTGCAGGAGGTGACCTTTAGGACGATGCTCGGGAATACGATCAAGGAGAAAGAGGGGTAATTAATGGCGAGGCAGAGTTTGGGGCCCCACCACGCATGTCCCTGCACTCCATTGCCCCGTGCCTCTGTCGCCCAAGCCGCCATCGTCAATTGCATCGAAGCCGACCGCACAGCCAAATACCATAATTAAGAGAGTGTCGCTATGTATGATAAAAAAGTCGCCATGCACGATAGTACCTCCGCACTAGCCAAGAAAAACACACCGCCCAGCCAAATACCGTTTTTTACACCCAAAATAACTACCATTCCTGGGTGCCTACTATAGTAGTTTTTCTGAACCAAGCCACAAGTGGATCGTTAATTGCCAACTGCACGGCCAAATGCCACAATTGAAGCTTACAGTCGCAAATTCGTTTAAATCGCTCAAATCCATAATAAAAATCAAATAACCTATCTTCTCATTTGCTTACGTAACATGGCCAAATCTGTATTCAGAATGTATCGTTGTTAACCCCCTGATCTAGTCATCGTCATCATCCAAGGCCGGCTCCCGAACCCGGACGCTCGGGCGCGGTACTCTTGTACTACGGCGTATGGCTCCTTGAGCCACCACGCCCTAGCTCCCTGTTGCCGGCATACGAGATGAAGCTGTAGATGTAATGCTGCTATGGCTACTTCGTTGTGTGGCCTGGTGTTGAGATGCAGGGCGCTGAGATGTAGGGCACTGTTAGTGGGGTATGGCTAGGCAAGCCGGGCTACAGCTGTGGCTGCAGTTGTGGCTACTATGAAAAGTGGGCTATTAAGGTGTACTATGTAAAAATACAGGAATTCCTGGGCGGCAAATGGGCGGCAGAATCGGGGATACATAGCGACGCTCTCATAATTAAAACTCACGGTCGCAAATTTGTTCAAAGCGCTCAAATCCGTAATAAAAATTGAATAACCTAACTATCTTCTCATTTGCTTACATAACAAACCCAGTCAATTTGAAAAGTGGGACAAGTACGAATGGAATCAATTGATCTATTGATGGCTGACTGCCCGGCCAATTCGGTATGTGCCGAGGGCCTGACTCCTTGCGACGAGCAAGATTTGTGCCTTGATTTGCAGCATTAATGTGGATGTTGACTTGGCTACTTTTTTAAGGTTTTGGGCGGCACCCATAAATTTCATAGATTTACTATATAAATATGGGTCCGTGCATTGCCGGGTGCCAGCAATTGCAAAGGATGTACATCAGCAACAAGGGGGGGGTTACAAATATGCATCCCTATATTTATAAGAGCGGTTGCCTAGCTACCTTGTGACATTTTTACAACCCAGCTTTGAACGCGATGGCAGTCTAGGCTTAAGGGTTGAGTGGGATCGAGGGTCAGACTCGATAGGAAAGTGCATGTGGGGGCCATTATCGCCGAATCGATAGGCAGGGAGTGCTGGATGGCCAGACTAATGTGGTGTAACGACGGCGCGCCTTAGCCCCCGTGGTCCTTCCTTACTCGGGCGGCGGGCGTTTCTGATGACGCGGCCCCGAGACCAGAGCAGGGCGCTTTGATGGGCAACTATTCGCTATTAGACTAGGGCGTGTGGGGGGGTGATCCTAAGAATACTACTACAAGTTCTAGGCTATCGAGTATGGATATAAGTGAGTGGGCCTCGGGGAAAAAGTAATGATCTTTCTCGCTTTGCGTCCGACCCTACCGATCGTCTTATTCACCGCCATGCAGTTCAACCTTGTTTTAGTTGGAGTGGCTGTCGCCCAGATGGCGATCGTCTCGGCCACATACGATGGATTTCGCTCCTGGTACCCGTACTACAGTGCGATATTGCAATCCGCACTCCAGATCAACTGCTCATCCGAATACACAGCATACCTCGGTCGCCAGGTCGGCATAGTCCAGGATGCAAACAGTACAATGGCACCCAGCGAATTGGTCATCGAATGCCTACTAGCGTCAATGTCGGAGTTCACCAAGGCCAACATGCAAAGCGCCAGCGTCTTGCTGGGTATCATGCCATTTGTCTTACCAATACTGGGCACGAGTACCGAGGAAAGTGCGCTGCTCTTTGTCATCGCGCGGCGGCCCCTGCTCACCTTTCTTCTCCTTGTTGGTTCACCTGTCGCCGCAGCTGTTCAACCATTCGAGTATAACAGACCCATCGACATCCTACGGAAACGCAAGGGACGATTTAGTAGCCTCGGGGTCGCCCCTCAGCTCGCGATCCTAGTGCTTGAGTATATCGTCGCGTTACTCGCTCTGGTTAACACGGTTCACATCACATACCAATTAGGGGTTGGGGTTGTGACCATGATCATACCGGACGCGGTGTACCTACCGGGGTTGTGGGTGGCGACGGGCGTTTTCGCCCACATAGTTGGGGCTCTCTGTCTGTATTCTTGTCTTCGGGTATATTACAACCCCCCTTCACAATCTGTCTTCCAGTCGGAATTCACCCCTTCGTCTAAAAAGAGCATCGCTGTACAGACCCCTGAAGAAAAGAAGCAATTCCTCATTTTATCATGGCTCACCTCAACATTCACAACATTCCACGCTATCTTTGGCGGGGTTGCCTTTGCTAGTATACAATTTATCTCTGTATACGACGCTTGGGGGGTTGTTGGCCGTTACACCGCTTCCGTAGTTGCCTGTAAGTTTATATTAGCGTACGAGTTATCTGTTTTAGAGAAAGTTGTAGTGGATGGTGATAAATAAAAAGAGGCCTTCAGATTTCTAGAGGGTAAAAGGAAGGGTTCAAATATTCAATATATGACCTTGGAATGTAATACGTTATAGTGACGGCGGGCACCGCACTACTAACCCTACTTCACTTAAGCTAGCCTCGAGCAAAAGGATGTTAGAACATCTATTATCCCCGGCTCAGCCATATGGTCTTCAGTCTTTAATCTCACATCTACGTGAATAATAGACGAATTGTAAAAGGTGCGTTTTAATAAACATCATCAGTCAATAGTTCCTATTACTACATACAATAATTTATATTAGTATGCAATGACCTCATCGATTAATTGGCGGCACGAGCTTATAAAAGTCAATGTCTGACCAATTTTGCACCATGTTTAGTTTTAAGTTAAAAGCCTTACAACAATAATAATGCGCTCTAGCCCTCCAAGTAACCGCCTCTTCACTCTTCGTAATCTTGACAACTCTAATTTCTGTTCAAGCGAGCCGTAAGAGCTTAGCTTTTCCTGCACTTAAGACGGCCTCAAGGTGAGACGCTATATTTTTAAACGGGTTTTTACAAAAGCTAGTTAGGACTTTAATACTCTAATATGTAATGTAACAGTTAGTAGTACATCTTACATAGCCATCTCGTATTCGCCAAGTTTCTTAAGAATTGTACTAATCTTGTGCAGCAACGTAATAAGGACGTATTACGTAGCCCTAGCCTTAAAGTGCATAGCGTATACCTTGTAGTATATTGCAAGAGCAACTTTGGGGTATTTGCAAATTAGTTCGATATTACCGAGAATGCATAGCCTACTTGGGCATCCGTTAGCTAGCTACCTAGGTTACAGAGTAAATAGTAATACCTATTAGTGCCTATATATAATTAATTCACTGTAGTTCCTAAGCTGTGATTCTAAGTCTTCCGCTTTCTTTAAGTTTAACCCGGCCTCTTCAAGCCCATTTCTATTAATAAGCTATAGCAAAGATTGAAGTAGAATATGGCCGTTATTTCCATAAGTATTTCCAATAACCTACTCTGGATTTTAGGACTTAGAAATAAGCTTGGATAGCGTTATCGACTTTGCCCTAGAATGTATAGTAATTTCCTATCTACATATAGCTGTTAGCTAGCAAAGGATTCTCTTTTGGGAGGGATTCCGTCTGAGTTTGAAAACTTTATTTAAATAACTTTCCCGCTCCGTTGTATTAATTAAGTATTGAAAAGATACTACTACGGTTTACGTATATGCAAGTAGCTTTTAAAGTATGAAGGCCGGTAGTTTTAGAGTAGATAGTCTTTACAAAATTGAGCAGCTTGAGTTCCTCGTCGTTTAGCCCAATCTCCCAGAGATACCTGAGCTTGAATTATATGTTAGCACCTTATGTCGCTAGGTCCTAGATGATCTTTTTGTTAAAGCTGACAAGCTAAAGTGCTAACTAAGAGGGGTTGGACAAACTTTAAGAAGATTAGATTATTTCGGATTGAAAAGAAGGTGGTTACCAAATTGAGATACTGCAGCGTACGGATACTTACAGAAATAGCATTTCATTCTGTATAATGATCTGGTGCGGAGGCACCGGTTATGCAGTAGGAACACACACACACACACACACACACACACACTGCTCTGCCGCCTCTAGATATGTGTGTTCCTCCGATCAGAGGAAGATCGCATATACAGACACAAAATATGTATGGAACTGTAAGGAAAGAGCACCCCAACACACATACACACAGCTGGCACACAACTGTCACACATAGGCCACCGCACGGGTAACTATGCTACCCGTCCGCCCTTTCCATGTCACAGGGCCCCTGGCCCTGACCTCTGACTCTGTGTATAAGCAGTGGCCCTCGCCCAATCTCTCTGCGAGGGCCAGGTTGAAGTCTTACACCTTTCTCGGTCACTTCTCTCCCTTCTTTGTTGCCTCCATTGTGACCACCTTGATCGGGCGTACCTGCCTTACCTTACAGGAACAAACGACATAGGGCAGGTTTCTAACAGGGCAACAACGTACGTACCTAACTATGTATGGATCAAAAGTAAGCGCCTAGCGTGGAACAACTAAAGAAAAAGGCCGCAGGCCGTTCGATCGATTCACGTCACAGTCACTGGTATCTTTGTGCGGGAGGAAGATGGTTGTTGATTCAACAGTGAGCGGCGCCGCCGCTCCCACGGCCTTTTTAGTTCGGCGGCACGTGCAAAAAACCTACGCGATGCGCTAAATCAAAGATTAAAAATACAGGGGGGGCCACGCATCATCCACTGCCCCAAGTCAATATAAAGGTGCCATTACCATAGCAGATGACAAGAACTGAACCCCAGACATAAACGCTATCCGATTCCTTTAGGGGCAAGAAGTATAGTATGGGGGATTCTACTATTGCGTTACTAACTGCTTAGTATTGAACGATATACATGTCAATAGGTAGGTGAAGCAATTGCTATATTGTGGTCTGGCTTCAGCATTCTGAAAACTTCCTAGCTACTAGACTAATTGAAACATGTGGTGGGATGGCATGTATTGAAATGAAATCTTAAACCCCCGTAGTTAGCCTCCATTTAAGCACCCAATCAATCCTCAGTGCCACGTCTTTCGAAGAGGAGGCTGGTAGTTGTTGTTGCGACCGGATTGCTCTGGCCAAGTCCCGTGGGCAGGGGCTGCCTGGCCACCTTGCTGAGGGAACGAGTTCACCCGTGAGTTAGACCCGCCATTGGTCGCCGCGGTACCCCACTGAACAGAACTCAGATTCTGTTGAGTGGATGTCGATTGTGTCGAACTGTTTTGTTGAGACGAGGAGGAGGAAGACATGGTGGGCAGACAGGTCGCGAGAACCGATCAAGTGCTGCTAGCTAGGTCCACGGGTGCCTGACCTTAGCGCACTGCAGAGCACACAGTGGAAGAGTCAGAGTAGGGTCTTACTATCACGCTTGGCTAAGGCAGAGGAATCAGGAATCCTTGACGTGCGATCGTTCGCTTGAGTAGGGGCATCTATGGAGTATGTTTGCGTCGGGAACCTTGGGCGGAACTGGGCCGCCTTTTCAATATTTCTCTCCCACACTTCCCCTACTGGTCTCCCCCTCTTTTCTCTGAGGGAGAGCCGCCCATAAAATGAGCCGTCCGACACAAGCATATGCTGTGAAACTTAATAGTGTATCGAAAGTGCGAAACTCCTCCCATCGACATCCAGCTAGCCAAGAATCAGGCTCCACGACTATCATCGATATTCCGTAAAAAGAGGGGCCTCCGACATGTGGGCCAATAGCACTTCCTGGATTGCGCAAGAATATCCTTCGCAATACTGGCGAATTGGCACGTCACCACATATGGTGTGGCAACACAGTTCTTCATCCTACTTAGGGTCGATAAGCCGTGCCGAGATGATGTTGAAAATAAACCAATCACTCGCACCACACCCCTACCTTCTGTCGCCGGCAATTTGGCCATCCATTTAAAATGGGTACTTGCCATTGCAATGAAAAGGTCAATCCAATGGTAGAACCCAATAATAAATACGGCCATGAACTGGACTCTAGGAACGGATTCTCCAAGTGGGTGTGCAAGTATTTATAGGTTAGTTCCTCGGTGGTCCCCTTTCCAGGCCCAGCCATGGTTCGAGGATTTCGCTCGCGGAAAGTTGACAATTTTTATTCTCTGAACCGTAGGTAGGCATTCTAGCACCCGCCCATTCGATACCGGTTTCAGTCACCCCCCTGATGGTATCCTGGCATGTGCCTGAGCAAAAGCGGCGAGGGGTGGTGGGCCAAATTGAGGGTTGACGAGGGCAACATTCGCGAAGCGCAATACACAAAGTCATTATGTAATTATCGTGGGCAGCAATTTACCCCTCACAATGGTGTCACAAGAGTATCCGTATGGCCACGACATTCACACCAACAGTTTGATGGTGGGTGATACCAGCAGCCTCGTTATATTGATTTTTATCGGATGAAAAGCTGTACGTTGGTGCGGGCATCTGCAGCCACAACTGGCAAATTCCGTCGCCGTTTAGCCACACAATCCGTTCAGCATTACTTGTACGCCGGCCCTGCATGTTTCGGGAAACTTGTTTAGCCAATTAATCCGACCCGTGCCTCCCGTCCTGGGGAGGATTGGTGGAGGTTGGTCCTGGTCTCAATCTTCCTCTTTTCTTCTTTCTCTTTGGCGAGTCTGTGCGAGTCGGACGGACTCCCATTGAGTCTAAGCCCAACCACCCAAGTTCAGAGCCTCCAGGCTTTCGCCTGCACTTGCCCTCTGCCACTTCGTTGCAACTTCTTAGGCAAACGGCGCGTGGTCGCCATTGGGTAGGATGATCCAATGCCTTGCCCAAGTCTATGGAGTCTCAAGAATCCGCTTTTTCGAAACATAACCCGGCTCTACTCGTCTGCTGCCCCAACGAGGTCGTAGTTTAACATGGGTAGAAAAAACTTAAACATGGGTAAAAAAACCCTAACCTTTGAAAAGCTCAACATGGGTAGAATCATTCTACCTATGTTCAACTTGTAGCATATATTGTGTATATATTAGGCAAATGTAAACAAACAAACCTCAACTAATAATAAAACAACTAAGGCAAACTATGTAAAATAAAAAATATATTATATTATGAAAAAAAGTACTTTATTGCAAAAAATACCATTTATACAAGGAAGGTACTGCTTAAGTATATACCAAGTATTTATTATCTATATACTAAGTATAATTATGTAGAATATACTCTATAACTATAATTTAATAATAAGCTCTAATAATGTCACGATGCTGACCTTAGGTCTGGGTAAATAGATGTGTTATTAGACAAAGAGAGGGAAAGTCATTAAAGACTCTGTTTACGTGGTTAAATACGTCGCGTTGACACCCCTGCCCGCCTTGGCGTCGCCCACCGCTCGCTTGTGCATCTTGGTGCCGTGACAAATAATAAAAATATAGTATTTATAATTAAAGTTATAAATTTTACCGTTATACTAGCTTACTTATATATTAAAAAGGATAGCATTGCAATATTTATTTACTTACTGACACTAATTTTTAAAGGAGAGCTAACATAAGAAAAGTTAACAGAATTTACAAAAGTGCAAAACTAGGTATGTGCTTACACTATTTAGTAATTCTAATTAGTTGTAAGAGGAGTTGGTAGCTAGGGTGACAAGAGTAGTACACATTAGTCGCGAGGTCAATGATGGGCAGGTATGATGCTTTAGCAACACTGATCTCTGGCTCTATTTAATTCTACGGGCGCGCAGCTTCCTCTTTATGCTCCGAGCCCGTGCTCTCAGCCCCACACGCGAGCCACACAGCCCGCCACAGCTCCACTAGCGCAACCCGCCGTGACAGGAAAATAGATAGATAGAGATGGATGCGCTACAATAAAGTTCTTTATAATAAAAACTTATTCAATAACTAATTTTAAGTATAAATTCTAATAGTCTTCTATCGTCTACTAATTTTAATTAATTAACTTTAGGGTCGAAGCTTACTTAGTCCCCCCTATTGGAGGATTTAGGGGGCGGAAGGCCGAGATTAGTTTAACTTAGAACAAGCAACAAAAAATCCCGAATTGACCACCCGATGCTTCAGTGAGTGGTGTCGAGTCTAAGACAACAGAGTCCCACTATAACGATCGCCGCTGTTTGGCCCCCTGGCCTCTCCTTCGAATCACGAATCACAAGAGTTTGGTGCACTGGGCTGTGCACTGGGCCGCTACGACACAGCCTTATTGAACTTGCGCCAACTTGCACCAGGCGGTCATTCACCAAGGTCAAGCACCGGAAAAAGGGGGAGATTACTTCATCGTACATCAAGATATACAATTCATGTCAACAGCAGACGGCGACATTACGTCAATTACATTCAGAGTCGAGTTAAGAAATACTTGGATCCCACAAGAATAGTCGTTATTAACGAATGATAGTTACTTCAGATGTTTGCAAACATGAATCACTGAAACCATCGTGGTCAAACTATATCGCGCAGCCTAAAAGAATGACAGAGTTCCAGCTCTCCAATAAAAAGCAAACATAGCCCATCGTCAATCATTGGGCAGCATCACACACAGACAAAATCAATAATAATAAACACCGTCAAACCTAAGCCAGTTCCTTGACGAGCTGCTTGACAGCAGCAAGGGCAAAGCAAGCTGCAGTCAGCGTTGGGTTGCTGGCATTCTGGGTGGGAATCACACCGCAGCCACCCAGCACGAGGTTTTTCTGGCCATGGACCTTGCCGAACTTGTCCACGACGCTGTCAAACTCGGAATCTCCCGCTCGGTACGTTCCGCAGATGTGCAGCGCGGATCCCGGCGGAAGATACTTTGGCTCAGCGCCGGCAAGGAACCCACCGAGGTTTCTGGCCGTCTCGACCATGCTGTTGCCGACTTGTTAGTTACGGATCCTTTTGAGCAATGTGTCCGACGGGGCGACTCACTCGGTGATCATACGGGAGCAGCGGTCTGCGTCTTCCTGGTCCATTCGGAAGTGAAAGGTCGGCTGCAGAATGAGTTAGTTTCTTGGGTCACTGCCAACGGATAAAAAGGGTATAACAATCATACCTGCGGCATTCCAAACTCGTCAGTCACATCCTTGGAGAACTCGACAAAGTTCCGGTACTCGGGCTTGACGTATCCAAACCAACGACAGTCGACAATGAGGCGCTGGTCGATCTCGGCTGGCACCTCACCATACCCAAAGGCGTCCCGATGGATTTGCGTGTGCCACGGGTACTCCTTGGACAGGGGATAGTAGACCTGCGGGTCGTAGTCATTGAAGGGGAATGGCAGAGGGTCATTGGGGTATTCTTTCCGATGCTTATCTACGATGGCAGTCCAGCCCAAGTGGTAAGGGTCGTTATGGACCGTGTCCACAAGAGTGCGATCCAGGACGACTTGGCAAAAGGCCATAGGCTGCTCGGTGAGGTAATGGCCCTGCCCAGAGGAAGTTAATTTATCAAGGACAATCACGTATTTGAAGACCAAGCTGACAACTTACCAGTGCAGGGAGCTCGCCCGCGAAGCCTGAATTATACAGAATCCCTGGCGTCAAGATTGCGCCGGAACTGATAACGTACTTCTTGGCCTCAACGTGGTAAACCTCATTTGCAAGAAGGTCCTTGACCACAGCATAGACGACCTGGCCAGTTGCGTCTCGCTGGAGGCTGACGCACTGGTTGTTGGGCCGGACCTGGAACAAATTTCCATGGTAGCCAGGCTCGGAGAGGTCACCAAGGATCGTGGCTGCGCAGCCCCACTCGACGTAGTCCTTGTTCTTGGCGCTGCGACGGCACGACAGAGGCATGCTGAGGAGTTTTCGCTGTGGGTCCTTGCCCTTGTTGGCGAGCACATGCTTGACCAGCTGCTGCCGAATCGAATCCTCGAAGGACACGCTGTTGGTCCAGAACAGCTTCTCGGCGTCGCCATACAACGCATCCCATTCTTTAGGAGAAAAGAGGGTTGGGCGCTCGATGTCGGGGTACTCGCGCGGCGTGCAGCATGTCCAGTGCGAGCCCATACCACCGACTACGCGCGTGGCAGCTGCCACCGGCAGGTTGTCGTAGGCGTTTTGCGATGGGTTCTGCCCGTTGTAGATGAATTGCTTTTCATTGGGTCTGAAGAAGTGTTGGTTATTGGGAACTACTAGGGGAAAGGTGTTCCGTCCTTACGTTGGGTCCCATGACTGCGGCTCGATGTAAATCTGGGGCGTATTGTTGGTGGCCACCGAAAGGGGATGCAGCTCGCCCTAGGGCAGTCAGCCAGTAGACTAAGTAATTATCCCAGTGTCACCTTATCGAGAGCGATGCCTAGCTAATAACATACCCTCACAGTACTGTACCCACGATCAGCACATGTCTCATTACCAAAAGGGAGGGGTTGAAGACTGACTTCGTGAACAGGCTGATGTCCTTTTGGACAGCAACGCTGTTCTTCTTGTGGTCGCCGACACGTCGAGTGGCCCTTTTACATGTTAGTCTTTGACGTGAAGTGGGAAGGCGGGATTGGTGTTGGGCGTACTGTTCGCCAATGTCAATCATCAGCACCTGCTTGCCGGCGTTCACCAAACCCCGCGCAAAGACGGCGCCAATGGGGCCCGACCCAACAACGAGGACTTGATGCCGCTCAACGCGAATCATGACTGCGATTGCGGGTGATGTTAGGTGTGATTGATGAGGAGTTGGAGATAGTGATAAGAGGCAGAATTGATTGATTGCTTGATGCTTGGCTGAAAAACCAGACGCGTGAAAATCTTCACTCCGGGAACGGTGGCATCTCTTGTCCTATTATACTCGCAGAAACAACATCCATGCTTCCATCACCCTGTCGACCCATCCATGGCAAAACAGGGAAAACACCGCACGACACCTTCGGCTATCACGGACTGACCTCTCATGCTTCACCACTCAGACTGTGGCTAGCTGCACTAAATGCGGGCGTTGAGAATGGACAGCTGAGATGTTGTCTAAAACGCATTACAACCTAAAACAGCTTGCCTCTTTCGAAGACTCGTAAAGCACAGATGTGCCACTATCAGGATTGATGCTGCTGATGTCCATTGACTTATGCAACCCTACGCAAGCCTCTCGGTAAACCCCGAACACTAATACGAGATGAATCGCCGGCATTTGCCGTCCTTCTGCCCCCAAATCCTAGAGCTGACAGTGGATTCCAGTTGCCGGCTGGTGGTGAGGGGGTGGACATTGATAATAGGATAAGAACAGCCAGTAATACTAATGATGCCCGACGCCCTGCAACTCGGCCAATCCAAACACTGAGGTGCTGCATGGGTAAACTTGGGTCGCGGTGGTGCAGTTGTGGCCAATATGTCTCTAAGCCAACTTCAAGCTAGTGTAACGGATTCCCCTCTCACCGTTTTCTCTCAGTAACGGTGCAACGGAGCGTTGGGTAGCATCACTGGTACTGTACATGATGATACAGTACCATGCAGCCAGCCCTTCACCTGCAATGCAGTGGATGGTGCCATCCTGCCCTTGCTAGCCATTGGCCAAAGCTAAGACCGCACAACCCCTCATGACGTCCTCAGCTCATGAGGGGGACGCCTCAAAGCGCCGGTTTTCCCTAGGCAGCCAAGACTGCCTGGGTTGCTGGCGGATGCCTCGCAATCTATCACAATGCGGTTTGCTTTTGTGGCTGTCTAGAGGTTACGTCACCAACACATTCGCACATGCATTCTGGGGCGGGGGGATCATCCTAATGGCTCGCCTGCTCAAGGGGGCGGCTCACTGGTCTCATGCAGGCCTAGTATACAATAACGAGGAAGAGGCCGGCAAATTCTTTTTTACTGTCACGGAGCCGGAACCGTCCTCCGACGTCCGGGACCGAGCGAATAGGTGTAGATGAACTGCCAACTCAACATGCCTTATTATTAGCTGCTCATGCAAGCCCTTTGCGAATCCGGCCGTCCTCCGCTACCGCCACTCATGGTAATTAATTATTGCAAAAATCACTCGCGGCACACGATACTACGACGAGACTTTACCTTTGGCCTTGGTCGAGTTGAAAGTGACGGTATTTTCTACGTATTCTCACACGCTGGAGGAAGCTAAGTGGACTTTGGGGACAAAGTATCTTGTGATTTGAATCAATCACCGCGCCAACCTAGGTACCCCTCAAATCGTTTAGACTTCCAAGTTTGTCGGGTTTCACAGTGTTTGACAAACCACTCATCCAGCTGCTTTGCCCGTCCCAAGGCAGGCTACCAAGGCATTCAAAGCAGGTGTGGTGCATACGGCGAATAACATGCAATGATCATGTCACCACTGACTTCGTAGGCAGTCTTCCTGTTACCCTGGCCGCCCCAGCACCCTTTTGTCTGTCCCTCAGGCTCTCGCTTTGATCAAATCCGCGCCCTGTGTGTGCCATCCAATGTTAGCATATTCAGTTATTGCTTGTTTGCACAAATTTGTATGCAAAGGGATAATACAACCAACGACTACTGTACTGACCTTTTCGGCAATAGCATACGTCGTCTGCTGCGTATATGCCCCCGGCAATTCAGGCATGACGCTGGCGTCCACCACACTTAGCCCCTTGACCCCATACACCTGCAGCGTCTCGTCCACCACGCCGCCGTACTTGAGCGGCATCATGGCCGACGTGCCGACAGGATGGAACGTGCTGGGGTTCAAGTTATCGCGGATCGACGCAATGATGGCCGCCGGCGTGGTGGCGTTGGCCCCCGGGATCAATTCCACCGGCAGAAACTTTTGCAGGTTCGTTGTCTCGAGCCAGTACTTCCGCGTGAACCGCGTGAACTCGACCAGCACGTCCAGGTCCGCCGGGTTGCTCAGCGCGCGGTAGTCGACCACGGGCTCCTGAAAAAACGGGTCGCTCGCGTTGATGTGCACTGTCCCCCTGCTCAGCGGGTGCAGGTACACGATGGAGCTCTCCGGGTTGCTCCCGCGCGCGAAAAAGTTGTACACAGCGGCGTCGCGGCTGCGGAGGAGATGCGCGAGCGCCTTCTTTTGAGCGGCGTACCCGGCGATGACGGTTGCGTCCGCGCCCGCGGGTAAGTACGCGGCTGCAGGCTGCGCTTCATACCGGTCTGCGATGGCCTGGAAGGTGGATGGTGCGATCACAGGAAAGGGGAGGAAGGCCCCCGCGTTGCCGGAGGCTACAGACAGTGGCCCGGTTCGGTTTAATGCGAACTGGGCTTCCGCGGCGGCGATGAGGGTTGCGTTGGAGGGCCCGAAGGGGTACAGGTCTTCGGGGCGGGGGAAGGGAAAGTTGTTTACTTGTTTTGTTCACCGTTAGTATTTGCCTTGTTCGTGACGACGACTGATAGGAATAATAAGAGGGGCGGGCATACGCTGAAATGATGCGCCCACTGAAAATGGGTGATCCTGAAAGTTACTCCCCACCCCAGGGAGATCAACAACGAGATCAATCCCCGCGCTATTCAGGAGCGATTTTGGTCCCACGCCGCTTCGTTGCAGAATCTGCGGCGTGTGGATTGTCCCCGCGGAAATGATAATCTCCTTTCTCGCCTTGACTGTCGTCGTGCCAGAAGATGCGTCTGTCGCGTTGGACGGCACAAACACCACGCTTGTCGCTCGTTTGTTATTCTGGCTGAACAGCACTTTGAGGACCTTGTGGTCGGTAATGGTGTGGTAGTTTTTCCTAGTAGACGAGATGCCGTCCCAGTGTCCTGGCCGCGCGAAGGAGCGCAGCACGGGGCCAGGGTCAACTGATGCCGGCCACCAGAAGGCGCCTGGTTTCCCGGCGCCAGAATCAGGCGGGAACTCCACGCCGGGGATTTCATGGAACGCGGCCATTTCTTCTTCTACACTCCCAGGGTTGGTTATTAGTGACTGATTGGGACATAGAGAAAGGAGAGCCAACGTACTCAGGAACGGGTACTGGTATGTTGGGAACGAGGCGTGCACGTTGGACGTGGTTCCCCAGTACCGCGCGTCGTATTTGATATCGAATTCCTGGGTGAGCTCGGGGGTCGGGGGATGGAAGTGCCATGCCTGGAAGAAGCAAGTCAGTCATTTTGTGTGGTAAAAAGATGAGGTTTCGGAGGTGATTTTTTTGTCAATGAGATCAAGTCTCTCCTTTCTCCCCTTGACCTGAGAAAGGCATGGATTCACATAGTTACCTTCTTGAAATACGGAAGCAGCCCATCCCAGCTCCAATCAGACCTGTCGCTGAAATACGATCCCCACCGGTTGTAGTCTTCTTTTTGGCCGCGCATGACTTGCATCCCGTTGACGCCGGAGCTGCCCCCGAGCATCGTGCCGCCTATGACGCCGATCTGCCGGTTGTTCAGGCCTGCCTGCGGCGCGGACGGGAAGTTGAAGTAATTTGCGACGTCAAAAAAGCCTTGGAAGCCAAAGGCTACAGTTGTGACGGAGCTGTCGTTTTCTGAGTCGCTGTTAGTGTCCTGAGTGTCTGTCTTCCTTTCACTCCCCTTTCCATCTCCGCTTGAAGAGAAGGCATGGATGGTAATCAGTCAACATACTAAAGTGGCCATATTCAATAACAAGAACAGAGTCTGTGATTTTTTTATTAGCTTGTGCTGATTTGATGCTTGGCTTGGATGCTGGCAGGCTCTTACATCTTCCACTCTCGGTGAGCCGGTCAGCGACGGTCAATCCGGCAGTGCCGCCTCCGACAATGATGTAGTCATATTCTTCATTCACGTCTGCGCCCCTTTTGTGAATTGCTGGATGAGGAGGAGTGGCCGCCGCCTTAGCAACTCCTGCGAAAAGGTTTAGGAGCAACCCCAACACGGCCAAAGAAAGCCGCGCCATGATGACAGTTATTAATCAAGGAAGCAAAGTCAGACTGGGGAGAGTCAAGATCAAGGTGACTTGACTGGACGGGACAGAAACCCGAGATCATGGATGGCAGCAGGCAGCAGATATAGTATCGTGCATAGGAAGGAGCACAGGGCCATGTGCTGCCGGGTAACCAAACTGCGACCCAAGCCCTGCAACAAACCGATAGTCCCCCATGCCATGCGTGCTCAGGCACTGTTTTTTTTTGTCATCGGTGAGATGGGAGTGCGAGACTCTGAGCACTTGACCCGGGTTTTTCGAGCATCCCATGTCCATGAACCGTCGTCATGATTGGCCCGCCGACGCAGGGGCGGTTCATGGATGTGGAAGGTGTTATGCATATCCCCCCCCTTTTCCGGCACCTGTGATGGGCCAGCCGGGCGGGACGAGGTGGTATTATCGAGGTCACATCGCGGATGGTTACACCGTCAGCCTTGCTCGACCAATGTTGGGTGTTTTGTTATGCGGGTATAGGCGCTGACTGAACATGGAGCAGGATGATGAACCTTACCAAGCAACAACAAAAACATCACCAAAGGGGTTTTCTTGGTGCTGGTAGTGGAACATCTTACGTACATATTCCCGACGTGGCCGGGCTTGCTTCCACGCCAGGAACCAATGTTGGGTCCGCCCGCACTCACATATGCACATAATAAGCCAGGGAGTCCACGCGAATATTGGATATCAGACCTAAAAAGCTGTGTTACCATGTCAGCAATGGTTAGCTCGGTGGACAAAAATACACGAGCTAGGCGCCAACGGCATTTTGTTGACGCCACAATGCGACTCGGCTCGGCATTTTCCTCTGGGGACAATGGACCTGGCGGAGCCCAAATGCCTGGGTTGAGTGTCTGGTCATTTCACATTGCCAAAATAGATGAGATTCAAGGTTATGCCATATCCAGGAGACGGTTTGAAGAATGGGCTGCTGTTTCCTACCTGAGTATGATGGCTGGATGACCGCGTTCGGGGTTTCGACATTCCAGTCAAAGGATTGTAGGCGCAAACAACAAAACGGACATGAGATGTTCAACAAACCCCACGAGCTTAATTCCCTTTGTTCAAAGCGATAGCTTGGTTAATTAGTTGTAATGGCGACCCGGAACGGGAATGTATTTTTTTTTGGGCAAAATGTTGCAATTTCTTTTTCGTTTTCTTTGTTGTATTGCCAGTCAACAAACTCGCGCGAGTCTCTGGCCGCGTTTCAACTTCAACATTTGCATATAATTCCTGTACCAAAAAAAAATATTTTCGCTCCGGGTGGGTTTAAATTACTTTTCGAAGCGCCGCCGTCACCATGGCTGCTGTAACCTTGAAGCAGTGGGAGGACAACCTCCTGGACCATGGCCCGCAGGTCGCAGCGGATCCTCGCGGCCAGGCGGCGGCTTGGGCTGAGAACCGCACCGACTTGATCGAGAGTCTGCCGTACTTTCGCCAAGCCCAATCTGGCGTCTATCAAAACCAAAAAGTCTTGCTCGGCGCGCTGATTGACGGGTTAGGTGGAGAGCACACCCACTTTGACGATGAGATCATCATCACGAAGCTCGAAGGGGGCGGCGCAAATGTCAAAGATCCCGATCTTGTGCGCCCAGGTGGTCGCATAGAGGCTGCAACAAACAGTATGGAGCACTCTGTGCCAGTAGGGCTGATCCTAGGTATGTCCTCGTTTTTCGTCGCATGTCTTTGACGTACCAAGTGCCTAACACCACTCCACAGGCACCAAGGCGACAAATATGAATGCCCCAATCAAGCTCGAGCCCGAAAAGCCTTGTCGCTATGCCGTTCTCGACGAGTACTTTGTCACAGACCTGTGGTACGAAAAGCAAGATGGTGGCCAAAACACAGTCCTCATGGTCCGGTACCAGAGACGATACCTCGACACGTCACCATGGTGGCAACGACTAAACCCCCCATCCATCGATCATCGGCGTATGGATGCAAGAATTGAAGAACGTGAGTGCAAAGCGTGCGGTGCAAAGTCGCCTCAAAGGTACCATATATGGGTGTGCGCAAACCCCAGGTGCGACAAGTTCTGGAAGGTCGAGAGTGGGAATTCTCTCCAGGCAGACGCCGTCTTCTGCCGTGGCTATCTCATGCACCGCCAAAGACCTAGATCCATACGTCCACCTCTTTCGCTCGCTCCCTCTCGGCTGGAATCACCCACACCGTTGGTCGACATGAAAAAGGGGACGGTCTGCACCAGATGCGGCAAGGGAGTCGGCCGGCACCAGTGGCATCAGTGGACGTGTAACGGGCTGTATGGCTGCGGAAATAGTGTGGCACTGCCTCCCCAGATCCCACCGATAGAAACACTCTTGGAAGAGACCTTCAAGGTTTTCAACCAGCCAAAGCATGCCTTTTACGTCCTCGTAGACCCGTACAATCTGAGAAAGGAGATCACCGTCCAGGGAATTACGTACAAGGAGTATCGGTGGGACCCTCCTGGCGACACGGGCTCCATCATCGTCCTCCTGCCCCATCCGCCCGTAACAGAGACACCAGGCAACATTTTTGACGACCTCTACGGTTTCATGTCCCGCGCAGCTGAGCAAGGCGAGATCGACCTTCGCCGCCCCCGCGTGCAAAACAAGGTCTCGGGCTCAAGGCTCAACCATTTTCAGGCAAATTTTGGCCTGAAGACGGACCAGGGAGCCCCCCAAGACATTCCAACTACTCACCTAAGAGACTCGCCCCGTTGGCTTCAGCACGCGCGCAGCTTGATGACTCGAGTTGCCAGGGAATGCTTGGGTTTCGACGGGCGGAGCGTGACAAACAAAGTGACTCCCGACGACGCCACCGGCCATAGCTTGGAGTTTCACGACACGAACCAGGTGACCATCAAGGCGTATGCGGGTGGCGAGATGAAGGAGGGCTTTAAGCGAGCCCGACCCGACGATGTTGGCGACCACATTGTGACGCTGTCCTTGGGCAGCCCGGCGCGGATGAAGTGGCGGTTCAACTCCAAGTACTGGAACAACGCGCCGGGGTATGAGCCCACCGACCACGTTGGGCCTCTGGAAGACACCAAGCACTACCAGGCGTTGGAGGAGCTGAGGAAAAGGCACCTCACCCCTGCAAAGTTCAGGCGCGAGAGAACAAGGATTCTTACCCCAGCGACGCCCATTACAAAGAACACCAAGAACGACGCGCCAACCTACCTCGTGGCCGACCTTCCGCATGGCAGCATCCTCATTACCGAGGGCAGTATGATTGGGAACGTGTTTGAAAGCTCCGTTGAGCCGCAGGGTGTTTTGCATTTCCGAATCACTGCACAGGTTCTGAAGCCAAAGGAGACAAAAAAGACGACAAGGGGAAAAGGCAAGGCCAAGACCAAGATCAAGATCAAGGAGAGCCCAATCCCCTTACCGAGCATCCCCAAACCGCGCGTCGCGCCTCTCCCACCGGCATCGTCGCAGACTATCTCTCTCGTAGTGGATCTTCCTTCATCTTCCCGTCACCCACGAGGGCGCGCCGAGACCAAGCCCCTGATCAAAACAAAACCATCCAATACCAAGACCCCCTACCCCCTGACCGGTGGATTAGGGAGTTCAGCAAAAAAACGCAAGCGAAGCACAAGCTCGGATCCAGGGCTGGATCTCGCCGGACCGTCGTCATCACCACCCACTGGCACCCGTACTACTGCTCATCAAAACACCGACCCATGGTGGCAGAATCGTCTCTCTTTGATGGATAAAACCAAAACACCCACCAAGACAAAAGCGGTGGGGAAGAGCAAAAAGCATTCCTCCATGGAAGGCGACGACGGCGACCCCGATCCCGACGCCACCGCTCGCAAAGCCACCGTTCTCTCTGACGACGAAGGCGAGAACGGCGACGACGACGACGACAGTGAGGGAGACAGTGACGTCGAATACGTCCCCCGTGTACCACCCAACCGTAACCGCACCCCCGAGAACCCACGGATGCCCCCGATCCTGCGCAGCTCTTCGCCACCGACCCGAGACTCAGCAGAACGAAAACCCCGCCCCTTTGGTTCGACAATCCCTATCGGCCCCCCGCCCAACGTCCAGACCGCGCGCCAGAAAGCCGCCTGGAAGGAAGTCATCAGCAGGAAAACCGAGCCGTTGCGCCGCCAACCGACTTCGTTGGCAGATTTCCCACAGGAGTTTGGGCCGGATTTCTTCAAGGAGTGGACGGGTTTACCGGTGCAGGCTGTTCTCGGCCCGGAGCCGGATAATAAGTTCCGCAGGTTTGCTAAGAAGAGGTTGGAACGGGCGACGAAGAGGAGGATGGAGGGACTAGAGGAGGAGGATTGGGAGGGGTTTGTTGACGAGGATGAAGATGAAGGGGAAGAAGAGCCGTTGATGAATGGTGCGGCGAAGCGGAAGCTGGACAAAACTACGGACAAGGTACGTTTTAATTAGCCTGGTGTTGTTTGTGGGTCAAGTATACTAACTGGGAAATATCACAGTTTGACGACGACGACGACGACGACGACGAAGGGAACAGTAGCGCAGACTCGATAGGAGTAGATTACGACTCTGGCCCCTTTCCGTGGGACTACCACCGCCCTGCAAAGAAAAAGGTGAAGAAGGAAGAATCATCCGAGTCTGAATTCGAGACCAGGAGCGAGTCGCCTCCACATGTCAAGATAAAAGTTGAGCAGGATGATGATGAGGATAATATCTTTGAGAAAGAGGAAGAGGAGGACCAAAAAGAGGAAGACGAAGACGAAGAATATAAATTCGACGAGGAGGGGACTTTCTTGGGTTTCGGTGATGAAGGGGAAGTTGATGATGCTGAGGAAGAAGAGGAAGAAGAGGAAGAAGAGGAAGAAGAGGAAGAAGAGGAAGAAGAGGAAGAAGAGGAAGAAGAGGAAGAAGAGGAAGAAGAGGAAGAAGAGGAAGAAGAGGAAGAAGAGGAAGAAGAGGAAGGAGAGGAAGAAGAGGATTCGAGTGACGAGGTTGAAGAGATTGGGGTGGTTGACAAGGGTCCTTTGCCACCAAAAAATCACCGCTTGACAGTGGACTGCGAAGAAGAGGACAAGGAAGAAGAGGAAGATGATGATAGAGTTGATCTGCTTATCCCGCCACCGCAGTGGCTGGAGCCCGCGCAGCGCAGGGGAACGCGGCCGTCAGGGCGTGGGTCATCGCGGTTCTAATTAGTTTTGTTTTGGAGGGCAAGGAGTTTTGACGTTTGGGAGTGCAATGTCTGCACAGATTACATAGGTAATTACGTGTAGTTGACGTAGAAAAATGATTTGGTTTGAGCAAAACTACCTAAGGTGTCGCAGCGGGGAAATGAGATGGGCTCCAGGCCCTATCTGCCCCGTAATACAATGGCTAGAGGGCCTGACCAAGGAACAGACCCTGTGTGCTTAGGTATCCGGGGCCTGTTTGTCATCCTGGGGCGAGGTTCAACTGCCTCGATCCGATTGGTTGGAATTTCGGAACTCATTTGACAGTCATAAGCTCGCCGTCGTCTGGTTCGTAACAAGGAAACAACGCCTTCTAATTACATTCAAAAATCGTGATATTGGCCCGTGGTCTTGCGTGTACGTGGTGAATATGACCTTTTCAACCTTGTGGTGTGTTTGATCCCTTGTTGTGATATGCTGCTTTCTTCATTCCTTTCTAATCGGGTCTTTTGTAATATTTTCCCTTTCCTCCGAGCAACTGGATGCATTTTTTTTAGATTCAGTTGTTCTGACGAAACGGGTTTCATTTCGATCTTAAGGATAGGGTTAGTAGCAAAAAACAGTCTACAGTCAATCAGAGCCTAGGATTTGGAGATAAGGCCCTGGGTAGAAAACAGCCCCTGGATGACACACAGGGCCTACTGATAGGTCAAGCACTTGTAATTCCACAGGCCCCAAATGCGAACATAGGCCCTAACGGGTCCTACGGAGTCCCGATTTGGTAACATGTTAGTGAAAGGTAACAGAATCCAGGGGTGGTACCGAATCAGATAACTACTGCTGTACAAAAAGGGACTCAGAAAGACGCCTGGTAAATGAGAGCTTGTGTTTTGTGAAATGTAGTAGGAGAGACCTTCCGAAAAGAGACCACAACAAGGGCTTATATACAGGACAAGAGTAGTCACCCTGCTTTGAACCGAGTGCCCGTCCTGTTTGTGATGCCTTTGCTGCTCGATCGGCCTTCGACCCAACGCCCCCGAATCTTCAAATGCCTGGTAATTACTTACAGAGTGCTCTGGACTTGCAACGCTGCTCCTTGACATGTGGAATCTCGACCGTGCAAACACAGTGGTAGCGGAGGTTCATGATTCTGACCTAAATGAGACCAAACGGCTCTGCCTCCGTTTCACCCCTTTCTTATTCTTGTAGACCCTATGGACTCAATCCTGGGTTCTCCTTTTCCTTACGTTCAGGCAAAAGTCCTGTCCTGGCAGGGCCATTTGGCAACTACCCCATTTACCGATGGTCAAGTACAGGAAGTGGAAGCTTAACCCGTCAGGCTTGCCATGAATGGAAACGAAAGGTGCCAGGCCACACCACGAAAGCATTCTGTTGTGGGGCTGGCCTGCACTCACCACCTCCTTCTGGCCCCACTCCAAGTCACTACCCTTTTCTTCCTTTTTTTTACAGAGGGCATACACTACGGGCTTAAAGATTCATCCCATGTTCCGCCAACCGAGCTTTTCTTCCCCGCCAACCGTACCTAGCTGACGCACCACCCCTCCCTGCCTGAATATCAACTACAAACACCACCTCGACCCAACCTTGATTGCTGTTTAACCATGTCCATTTCCCAGGATTGTGGAATTCGAGACGAGGAAGCAAGCTTTGCAGACGACGAGCTGACGTCGAGAGAGTCTCGGAGAAGCTTCCATCGCAAGAAGTCGGTCAAAAAAGCCGTTGCAAAACCCAGCAACCAGAAGAATCTCCCTGTTGCAACACTCGGCAACCAGAACTCCGTGGGTGGACTCGTCCACGATGATGATAGCGGCGTAAGTCATGAAGAAACCTCGTTAATACCAAGTATCGACCGATGCTAAGGATTTCTTCCCCCAGGTGGATCGTGAAACCCAGCCTCGACCTCGTCGCTCGTGGTGGAAACGCCTCCACCCGTACGTGTGGGTGCTGGTGACGCTTCTGATGCCGCTGCTGGCTGGGCTGCGGGAGCCGCCGCCGGTGACGCTGGCCGTGGCGATGCTCCTCGCGATGATCCTAACGCTCCTCCTGCCCGGCAACGAGGGCCTCGCCGCAGCCAAGAAGCTGCAGCATCATTACGTCGAGCCTGGACCCCGTCTCCGTCTCCCTTGGTGGAGATGCCTCGTGCCGCTCCTGGCGCTGCTTATGGCGTTGTTTATTATGCTGGCATCGACGATGCGGGCGTTGACGCCGCAGGTGGTGCTGGTGACGCTGCTCGTCCAGCTGCTCCTCCCGACGCTTCTCGAGGCTTGCGACTATTTCGGCTTCGGCATAGCCAAGAACACTATGAAGAAGAAGAGGATGATGATGAAGAAGGCCATAAACGACGGGGGCAATTATTAAGGGGGTGGGTCAGTACGAACATGCGGCGCGCGGCGGGCATTGTTTCATGCGTCTTCAAATCGGGCCGCTTGCGGTCAACGATCGGGGTGACGACGAAACTTTTTTGTTCCTGCTGGCCTGAATGCGAGGCCAATTTAACGATTCGACTATTGGGAGGAAACAAATCCATGGGGGGCATTAATTATGATGGCGTTTTGTTTCGGTCTGAGGAAGAGGAAGAAGAATCAAGGTGTGGTGGCCGTCTCCCACGACCACGAAAGTGACCACCTTCTGGCCAACTCCTTTCTTTTTTTCTTTCATTTTGTACTAGCTTTATAACTGTATCAGAGTTGCGAAACTGAGTCAGCTTCGTTTGTCGGTCTCTTCTTCCTCGGGCCGTTGCACACTTGGCCACGGCACAAAACACATTGTTCCAGCTTCTGTGACAGCCACCATCACTACCATGCATTGTTGACGGTCTTACAAGTTTCAGCTTACGATTCTTGCGTGACATGTTTGCAGGTTATTCTAAAGTTAATATATTGAGAGTTAACCCTCTTCTGCCAGGACATGTGAGGATTCTGTTCCCCTGTTGCTAATTAAGCTTGGGCCGTATTATCGTCGCCCCCCCCCCCCCCCCCCGCCCTCCATTCTTTCTTGACAAAGTTTTACTAGCGAGCCAAGTTCACCTTCCTCATCCATCCGTCACTACCGCATCGACAATACACAGTCCCTTTTAGCAGGCAAACGCCCAACTAACCGTTGTCGTACCACTCTTTGCCGCGAGACCGAAATATTTATCATGTCCTGCTTCAAGTCCCTCAACTGCTTCAGCCGCCGCCGTCCCGACGGGCAGGCCACAAACGACGAAAAGACGACCGAATTATACTCGGACGACATCTCCGATCTCGAGTTTGCGAGCAATGGCGTCTTGACACCAGTTTCGGACTGGCTTTCAGAGGACGAGGCAGCAGCACCCCCCGAAGCAGTGCCACAGCCTGGAGGAAGTAATTAATAATATGGCCCTCGGCATTGTTCTGGGCTCCTAATTGCTCTCGGGAAAAAGGGCGGCTAGGCCGATAGACTGCTCCAGGGACTTGACTCGAGTCTCTCCGCCTTTTGCTTTTGTTTGTCAACAGACCCGGGCTTTTGCATGCAAACTGTCAACCGAACAAGCTGTCGAGGCTCAGTTTACGTGCGGAGGTGCGGCTCGACGGAAGCCTCAACCTTCTGGTGCAGCTTGCTGGTGATGCAATCCCGGAGGTGGGCCGGGAGATGCCGCTGCAGGAAGTGGGAAGGGAGGGTAGCCCGGCGCCTGGCGAATTTATAAGCCAACTTGTCCTCGGCGGTCTTGCCGGGCGGCATCCAGCGCAGCTCGACCTCGCAGCCCCGATTCTTCTGCTAATGCGACAGGCCGATGATGGCCCTGACAAAGGGCATGGTATGGTCACGGAGAAAGTCGGCGTCGCCCAGTTGTTGTTCCTGCTGCGGCAAAACATAGCCACGAGAATCACCATCCATAATCAGCTCCAGGGCTTTTGCCGACGTGGTGAATATATCGACCTTGAACGAGTCAAAGTCGTTGGCCTGCATGACGCTGGGCGTACCGTGCTGCTTGGTCAGCCCGACCGCCATGTCGAGCGCTTGGGCGAGGGCGGCCAGATCGGCGTGCTGCTTGGAATACATTTTGAATATGTGGTATTCCTTGGCACCTAGAGCTCGTCGGTGTGGCTGCTGTTGGTCTTCCCTATTGCTGTTGTTGCTGCTACTAATAATGGGAGCAGCAGGCCCGGGGGGCGGACGAGCCGCCTCAAACGGCTTTCCATACACTACTGCGTAGCCGCCCTGTGATCCAAGGAGGCTGGTGGTGTTTATTACAGTGTCGTCGACCCAGGCCCGGCAAAAGAGCGACAGCTGCAGCTCGTTGTCAAGGACATCCGGACAAGTCTCGGACGCGAAACGACACTCGGTAGTTGCATCCTCGCTGCCTCGGATGGTAATTCTTCCCGCGAAGCGACGAGACTCGGCGGCCCACAGTAACACGCGAGGGTCTTCGGGGCCTGGTGAAGGAGATCGAGGCGATCGGGAGCGGGTGCTCGACGTGGACGTGGCGGATGACATCTCTGTTAGGTTTGTGCCGGGAGGGTTGGTTGTCGGAGTCTTTGGTTTGGGGCGAGTCCAGGCGGGCTGGCCCAAAAATTAGGGGTTGCGAGACTTGAGAGATATTTTGTCAGAAAGCCAATATCAAGGCGAAAAGGCGGCGGGGAGGTGTTACTCCAGTTCGTATTCTTTTGGCGTTTTGCAATGCGGTTGTCGAGCTCGTGGAAGGGACAGGAATTGGAAGAGAGAGCGCACAGAATATGGCGGGAGATGGAGGAGAAAGTAGAGAGAGGTGGCAGGGAAACATGGTGGCCCGTGCCGAACAAACTTGGAAGCTGTAAAAGAGAGGGTATCACGCCCAGTGAATGGTACGGCGCTAGCCTGTTTGAGCCGTGTCTGATTCTACTCGCACATAGCTACAACTATAGCCGCTGCATTGTATTACACTTGCGTCTACTATATGATCCGGGCCGCCAGCATCTTGTAATAAACATGAAATCAAGTTCCAGCCAGCCATCTATGGCTCCGAAGGTTGGGCTGGTTGGGTAACCTACACCTATGAGGAATTTGAGAAGATCTTTACATAAGACGGCGTTGCGATAGGCTCCATAAATAAGTGGGTACGGTTAGCAAGCTCGCCGTCATAGTTGCCCAGCCATATGTCCAGACACAAAAGTTGGGTTGCAGATATACTTGAGGTTTGAGAAGTGTTCTGCGGGTTTACTTGTGGGCACGCGGCAACTATGCCCAGTAAATGTAATCATCCCTTCACATCAGACGGGTAACTACCTAGCATCACTCCGCCTAATTAGTAGATAAGCAAATTTTGTGCAATGGATTGTTACTCAAGGTTCGTTAGTGTAATGGTCGCACACTTTGCTAAACTAGTCGTCTTAACGGTGTTCTCGAACCAGCATTTCAATTCCGATATCCAGCACTTGGTGGTTATTTTCTACGTATAACCGCGACAACCCAAATAAACCCCGACATAGCAATATTACCTTACAAGTGATATTAATAAAAAATTTATTTCATAAAATTATTACTAGTTAACGTTAAATAAGATTATCCCTCCATGATAAACTTACAAACACTCCATACGAAGTAATACGATTACCGTCAACTATAGTCCGCTAAACTATAGTTCGAAAGAGAGCAACCAGTGTCCAGGGGCGAATAGCAGAGAGTACCTGTTCGAGTCGGTGTACGAACCTCGATTTTTAGCACAGCACCTAGACTTTTAGCACTTACAATAGGTGCTGTGCTGAGCTTTCAGGTAGGTCCCTAGGTACGTGTTCTTGGCTGCCTGAGCACCCGGTACCCAACCCACATCGAAGTCGCAACATCCGCAGATGGATGTATTCTTACGGCGATGGGCTAATTATTCACGCCCGTCACGCCAATCATTTTAATTCATTTTGGCACTGAAAAATTGAGCAGAAAACCAAACACCCACGCAATTCCCGCATTTAGATGCTGATTTTCCATGCGAGCAAGAGTGCTTTGACTCCAGGCAAACTCACAATGACGGCACCATGATGCTGCCATGAGTGCAGCGCAGCATCATGTGGGCCAAGGGGTGAATCTTGCGTCTTCCATCTTTAGTGCCAGACTCTTTCCAACAGGAAAAACATTTCCCACACGCAACAATCAGCCCTATTCGATACAATGACTCCAAACATCCCGAACGAGCAATGGGCGCAAGTCATTGAGAAAGATGGCGGCCGTAAGTCTTTTCTCGTTGCCTTGCCCACCCCATGTAGGTAGCTAACTCGCCCAGCCATCACCTTCAAGCAGATCCCCGTCCCAACGCCTGGCCCCGACCAAGTCCTCGTCAACGTCAAGTACTCTGGCGTTTGCCACACCGACCTCCACGCGCTGAACAACGACTGGCCGCTCGCGCGCAAGACGCCCGTGGTCGGCGGCCACGAAGGCGCCGGCGTCGTCGTGGCGCGTGGCGACCTCGTCACCAAGGTCCACATCGGCGACAACGTCGGCATCAAGTGGCTCAACTCGTCGTGCCTCAGCTGCAGCTTCTGCATGCAAGCCGACGAGTCGTTGTGCCCGCACGCCGAACTATCGGGCTACACCATCAACGGCTCGTTCCAGCAGTACGCCGTCGCCAACGCCGCCCACGTCGCGCGCCTGCCCAAGGACGCCGACTTCGCGGCCATTGCGCCCATCCTGTGCGCGGGGCTGACCGTCTACAAGGGTCTGAAAGAGTCGGGAGCCCGCCCGGGACAGCAGGTGGCCATTGTCGGCGCCGGCGGCGGGCTGGGCAACCTGGCCATCCAGTATGCCAGGGCGATGGGTCTACACGTCATCGCCATCGACGGCGGCCCGGAAAAGGGCGAGGCGTGCAAGAAACTGGGCGCGGTGAGCTACGTCGACTTTATGACCTCCAAGTCGGTCGTCGCCGACGTCAAGACCCTCTCTGGCCCCGACGAGCTGGGTCCACACGCCGTGCTCCTCCTCGCGCCCCAGGAGAAGCCGTTCCAGCAGGCCACCGATTACGTGCGCTCTCGCGGCGCGGTGGTGTGCATTGGCTTGCCGGCGGGCGCCAAGGTCACCATGCCTGTGTTTGACACAGTTGTGCGCATGACCAGCGTCAAGGGCTCGTATGTGGGCAACAGACAGGACACGGCCGAGGCGATTGAGTTTTTTACGAGGGGCCAAATCCATGCGCCGTACAAGGTCGTGGGGCTGAGCGAGACGCAAAAGGTGTTTGATATGATGAAGGAGAACAAGATTGTCGGGAGGTACGTGTTGGATATGAGCCGATAAGCGCTGCACTCGGCGGCACACGTGCTAGGTCTAGCGAATAGAGCACTGTTGAGGCTGGTTTCTGTACATCAAGGAAGGGCTGTGGCAAATGGATCTCCTCTCTTACACATTCAAGATGAGGCAAAGCTTGTCAAGGAGATTTCGGTGTACCCAGGAGGCATTATACGAGTTGGCCATTGCAAAGCACTAATTACTAACTAACTGGACAATTACATCCCATCTCGGCTGGGATTCCAACTAACAAATATCCCACATAGGTAGGCTCGCCTTGTGATCAACCGTGCTAACAAAGTAATTATGTATAATGCAGATTCAACAGCGCTTCAGATGCCCATCCAAAAAATCATGCACAGCCTTCATTGTCTCAGGCGCCGAATCATGCAGCGTCAAATCATGGCCCGTCCGATCGGGCGCAAAGAACCCGAAAGAATCGCTCTCCGCCGCCACCCCGGGGAAAGAATCCGCCCTCGACTTCGCCAGAATCGCATCACACCCTTGCTGGGTCCCATCGCAAAAGAACGCATCCTCCACGCCCGTCGCGATGAAGAGTGGGCCTGAATATTCCGGCGCCGGCTGCAGCAGGAGCGAGATTGCCGCTGCTTCGCCGACGGTGATGGTGTCTTCTGCCATGAAATCAAAGGGCGGGATCGAGGCGTTGAAGTCCCCTGCGTAGTACGCAGCGGTGAGGTCGGCTTCTTTGGCGTGGGTGAGGTATCCGAAGGGGAGGTTTGCTTCAGCAGGAGAGGCTTGGGCGTGATGCGCAGCAGCGGTCCACGCGGCGCCGAGCACGGCGGTAAAGTTTGTTGTCGTGCTGAACCCCGTGAGTACAAGCGCGTCGACATCCCGCGGGAACTGCCGCGCCATGGTGGTGCCGATGAACGAGCCGTACGAGTGGCCCACCCATATTACCTTGGCGAAACTGTGCCCGAGCGGGTTGAGAGGGGAGCACTTGTTGCGCACGGCGGTGAGGAGCTGGTGAAATATTTCAATGTTGAGTTGCGGCTGCACGACCAGCAGCGGGTCGGGACGCTGCGGGTTGGCGCCGTGGCCGACGCGGTCGACGGCCAGGGTGGCGTACCCTCTGGCGTTGGCGGTGACGTGCCTTTGTGGGTAAGCCATTGTTTTCCTTTTCGGGCGTTGGGAGCAGCTTACCAGTTGAACTCGTCCCCGAAACCGAGGCCGGCGAAATAGTCCTTGTCGTATGTAATCCCGTGCACCAGGATCTGGAGCGGCGTGGTCTTATTCAAGTCGGCTGGGACACAGTACGTCCCCTTAATGGTGAAGGTCCCGTTGACGGTGGTAGTGCCGTTACTGGGTGGTGGCGTGCCACGGAACGACGCGAGCATAAAGTCGATGAGGGCAGCTTCGTCGGTTGGGACTGGCGGGTTGATAAAGACTAAATTCTGGCTCGTAGCTGGGATCTCGAACGAGACTTGAAGGCAGTTCTGATCTGCCACGGAGGCGGCGGCAGCTGTCAAGGCAGCAAGGCCGAACAAGATCTGGGAGTGGCGCATCTTGGGTACTTGGAAAAGGGGGTTGCACGACAGTTGATGAGCTGGGAGGTGGTTTGACTTTGTTGAGTGTGACCTCACGACAAGACTTATATATCTGTGCCATTTCCATGTCACCAAAAAATCCATCACCCTGCAATCCTTCTCATCTTACAAGCCCATGCGCCAACGTTACGCAACCCATCAAACCCAGACTTTCTAAGCTACTTCAAGGGATCTCAGACAAGCTGAACAAGCACGGGATTACATTCAAGTCCTGGAGCAGCAAAACCCCTAAACAAGAAGCACAACTTTGCTCGCTCGAGCTACAACAATAATCCGGGACGAAGAGATTGTGTTGTGATTGGTAATAGTGGCAAGTCAGTGGACGAGGCCTGGCTTGGAAATCACAGCCACCAACGACCCAAAACAAGGAAAGGGAATGACCGTTGGTTGGGATACAAGGGAAATCCGGCCAGTTGAGTATGGCAGAAAACAGAGGGATTTGGGAGGCTGACCAACTTGTTCGGCGAAATTGGCCGGCACATCCGGCCAAGTTGGCCGAGGACCAAGTGTCATTACGGTGGTGATATTTAGGCGTCTTGCAGGGTTCAGGCACAACGATAACTGCAGAACGAACATGGAAGGAAAAAAGGAACGATAATGTCTTGTCATGGCAGTCAGCATATTCACAATATTCATTTGCACATCATTGGTTAAGCCAGCCATGTCTTTGAAATAGTCCAAGGTCCAAAGTTCTAAACTCAACATACTTCTACAACTACGTTGGGTTGGTCAGACCCATTTGACATCCCCATGTAATAACGCCGTGGAAATCCGAAAGCCACAACCATCCTTGCCCATAGCCTAGGCTCCTTCCCCGTCCCCAGCACCCATTTATCCAAACATTGAAGCATACTGATGCAGACTTGATGCAACGAATGTTTGTAGATCCCCGTTTCATGCTCGCTGGTATCTGATGACGTTTCTTTCCGCCGCCCTTCAACATTGTCAGCCTAGCTGCCAGACGAGAAAGGGAATGTATTAGCAAATACCTAACCTATTCTCCATCAACACCTTTGAAACGGCGTTTGTAATGTCACTTCCTGCATCCGTTCTCGGCGATGGGTCCGGAAGTTTTGACGAAGCTGTTTTTATTTCTCCGGGGTCCTGACTCCGCAAAGACATATTAGTTGATCCACGCGGTTCAACGTCAGAACCACAACACCAGTCGTCATGTTCGAGGATTTCGCTTAGTGATGTTGTGAGAGAATTGTTGAGATACCGCAAAGCCTAGGGAGTAGAGTTCTCGAGTACTGGCATGGTATCGCTGTCGGCCACGTCTTCCCGGCTCCGTGACGTGCGAAGGAGTTTGACTGTTGCGGGAGAGGACCAAGAAAACAAGGTCTTCATATCCCATCCCATTGCACGGCTAGGGAAATATGGTGACAAGTGGAAGGAGTTTCCTGCACAATGGCGGGAAGCATCAGCCATCGTTGCAGGAGAGCCCGCTACATGTGATGAATGTTGTCTGGGTAAATCCAAGCCCTGAAGTTGGTTTCTAGAAGAAGAAGTAGCATCCTGTATAATACGAGCTGATATTGGCTTGTTCCGAGTGGTCGTTTGAGGGTTCTTCTAATTATTCGTAGTGAGTGAGAAACAGTTCCGAGTGGTGGCCAAGTGACGTTGGCGCCGCGGATTCTCCCCCTGAATTCATACAAGAAGAGGAAGCCTTATCAACGCTCGGGGACGATTTTCTGACGGTATGTGAGTATAGTGCCACCTAAGAGTACGCCGCAAATGCGCCCCACTCGGTCATGTGCTTCACCGATGACGAGATGACGGTCGACTGGTGGTTTCTCATCTTCGACTTTCTGTAAGAAGCAAAGCTTTGCTCTGGGATGCACAAGAAGGATGTCGTCGACTCCGAGGATTTGAAGTTTACTAGTCAGCCTTGTGTGGTGCCAACTGCGTTAGCACGTGGTGATGTTATGCCGATTGAGCCGTAACATTTTCGTCAGGATCAAGTCCACGACGATGTCCTTGACGGAGGTCCACGCTTGCTTTTGAGCCATTGTAGATAATCCGTTAGTTGTGCATGAGCCATTGTTGTGCAAGTCGTAAAGCTGAATGTGTGTGCGTATGCCTGTGAGCCCCGAAGCCAGTGATGCAGCCCTCGACCTGAGCTTTTGTGGATGAAGCCTTTTATGTAAGCAGCTGTGTGTGTGCTGTGTGTGCGTTGTGTTTGTGTGTGATTCACAGAGTTGACCACCGATTCCAGCTGCCGTCCGTAGCTTATTTGAACTGGCCAAATAACATTAGGTTTTGATGATTCGTGACTCGTTTAGTGCGTTGCCCGTGCTGTTTGTTGCGAGCCCCCAAGTTTCGGTTGTTTTTGTTGGACCTAGTAAAAGAAATGGAGAAGAAGTAGCAGAAGACGAAGAAGCAGAAGAAGAAACCGCATAAAAAGGTATAGAATACTATGAAGAGTGGTGGATCTCGGCCAATGCAGGAGAATGTTGAGCGCAAGGAAATGACGCTAGCTCGCCCAAGGACGGTAGTGAAGAAGGTGACGTCGATGGAAGATAACCGCGGGTCTGTGACTCCTGCCATGGTCTGGTTGGTCGACTTTTGGTTGATGTAGGACTTGGTTTCCCCTTGCCAGGCAGCCAACGAGGCTAGGGTACTCTTCCCTGACACTGCGTGAAAGTGCCATCTTGTCGGGGTCCGGTTTTAGAAGTTTGCCGGTACCTCAGCGGCGTTTTATCGATGCGTACTGCTGTCATCTTTCATCATTGGCCTACTGATGGGCATACGAACATCCTCTTGGAGGACCCGGGGAGGTTACGGGGCCGTTGGGCCTTGGCTGGTGGTCGTTTTTCTTTCTCTTCTTCTTGGGGTTTGGGTTAGGCGCCTCAGACCTCTCGCCCTCGGGCTGGGGATACCCTTCCCAACTGTGGGGCTGGGGTTGCTGATGCTGGGGCTGATATGGTTGCTGCTGTTGCTGCTGGTACGGCGGCTCGTAACACATGAACTGAGGCCCATGATTCTGGTATTGCGCCCCGTACATGTACCGCGGCTCATGCTGCTGCTCGTACATGGACTCATGCTTCTGCAGTTGGTACTGCGCCTCATGCATATACTCTGGCCCCTGCTGCTGGCACGGATCGTACATGTACTGAGGGTCATGTTGCTGGTAAATGTGCGGGGGTTGCTGCTGATATTGGGGCGGCTGTTGCTGAGGCTGTTGTTGGTGTTGCGGATGCTCTGGCTCTGTATCTGGCTCTGGCTTTTGCTCTGGCTTTTGCTCTGGCTTTTGCTCGTGCGGGGTCGCCACCCAACGACGCACTGCCTCTTCTATCTCGTTGTGAAGCTTGGCGGCAACGGAGTTCTTCCCTCTGGGCAGGCAGTAGGGATCTTCGCCTTGGGTTCCGTACAACCCAGCCGTCTTATCCGCCTTCTTGTGCATCTCGATGGTATTCCGTCGTATCCAATGGAGCTCGACCTCGCAGTCGCGGTTGAAGAGGTAATGGGAAATCCACACGATGCCGCGAACGATTGGCTGAATATACTCGATTGTACACGAACGGTGGACTTTGGCCCCCTGCCCCGCTTCCGCATTCTCGTTTGCTTCAACGTGTTCCTTTGGCTGCCCGAACTTCTGCACGGCACTGAGCGTGGGCTGCGAGTCGGTAAACACGTGGATGACGGTGGCATCAGGCTGGTACAGCTCTATCATCTCGACAACAGTCTCTAGGGCTTGAAGAACCCCGGAGGACTCGGCATGGCATATCGAAAAGAAGTTGCAGCCATAGTAGCCCCGGACTTCGTACTTTTCGTCGTCCCCATCGGTAAAGAGCTTCTTGATAATTACAGCATACCCCCCCCCCCCCCCCCCACCGTCCCAGCGATCTCTGAGCACCCTTTACTCAGCCACTTCCCTTTCGGGGGCGTGATGCTCCCGTCACAGGCGAACACCAGCATCAGACGTCCATCGACAACGTGCGGCGCCTGCTCGGCGAGCTGACCAGCCAAGGTGCTTGATTCTCGATCCACGATATGGATCTTGCCCTTGAATTGGCGCGTCTCTGCAGCCCACTCCTTCAGCCGAGAATCAGCATCCCCAGCTGGCAGCCGCCACGTCGGATGGTCGGGCCGGGCGGTGAGGGTGACCACAGGGATGGCGGCGGCAGCGGCAGTGGCAGCGGGACTGGTCTGGTCAACGGTGGCCACCCCCGAACTGAGAGGACCCGCACTCGCCTCTGCAAATTCACTGTCGTTCGCAAACTCGTCGCAGCCGCCAGCGTCGTACTCGTCGCTCAACCCCCACTCGGTCAAGTCGACGACGGGAATCGGCAGAGGACGAGCGGGAGGCTCGTCAGAACGGGGGGGGCGACGGCACCGGCGTAGGCGTACTGGCTTCCCTGTTTTGAGGAGGTCCATTAGCATGACATCGTTGGAGATAATTAAAGATAATTATGGCCAAAGAGGAAGAAAAGGCGCCTGGCAGAAGTAGGTAGGGTAGAGCGTCAACAGGAGACCCTCGAGGACTGTTCTAAAGCCCCGCCAAGACGCCGCCTGGAACCGTTCTTTTGACGGTCCTCTGAGCCCTTGCTGTGACGCTGCTCTGCACCGATGATGTCTTTGATCTTTGTATAGCTTGGGCGGGCGCACGGCTGACGAGGAACGGACACGCCAGTCTGGATCATTGCAGAGTTGGATTGATAGAACTGATATGCTTAACTTACGTTGCGTCGGCACCCAAGTGTCTCTCCTCACTGCCCAAACGGGCTCGGTTTCCACCGGTGGTGGACATCATGGTCGTAATTAATGGTCGCAGTCTGATGCCCGGCCAGCGTAGAACCAGCAGTTAGCGGCGCTCAGTTACTAAAAAGGAGAGAAGGAAAAAAAACCTAACATGATATGCATGATATGGGCATAAAACACCAGGGTGTACTTACTGTCAAAAAGTCAAGATATCTCGGTCGTCAAACTCAAGTGAATTTGCAAAGGCAAGGAGCAACGGGAAAGCCAACGATGTTTCGCGAGGAAACTCGAGAACCTGACCAACGAAAAGAAACGAAGAAGATCCAGGGCTGTAAAAAGTCATGGCAGGAAGTCAGGCGGGGAGCCCGAAAAGTTCAGACGAAAGGTAAATCCCAGCCAGGACCAGACAACACCTCAAACACGCAGACAAGACGGGCATTCTACCTGTTTTTACGGGAATTTCTGCAGAGAGGCAGTTTTTTTTGGCATGAATTTATTCTACAGTTTACACGCGGGCTGGCTGGCGCGTAGGTCATTATGGGGAGTTTAGTAGGTTAGACTAGTAGGCTCCTCGGGGCGTATTACATGCCCTTGGCTTCGCGATATTACTAAACTTAGTACGTGAACCTCTTGGGAATTTCGAGGCCCCGCTCAACCGCGCGGAGCTGCGTGTTGAGCACTAGCCACGGCAAAAGAATGGAATCGTAATTCGGTCGGATGATACTTCGTCTGCGACCCCCAAGCACCCAGTTTTCGAAAAAGGCAAGGTGGAGGACGAGGTACCTAGTAGGCCACTCTTGACAATGCGATGGCACCGATGACGAGGAAATACCGAGCAACCCAAGACAGATCGAAAGGCGTAACAGCTTCATTAATGTGCAGCTGATCTCCTTCTGTTGTCTCTCGATTCGCTGGCTGCGACCAAATGTGGGCTACCCCCTACCAAGAAGCGGTAAAAGCACCGGCAGTAGATGCGGGAAACCTATCATCACAGCACAACGCATCCCCCTTCAGCAAGGGGGGAGGTTAACAAGTCGCCGATCCGCAAATCTCACCGCTGCAGTATTCCCAGAAACCAAAACCAAGAGGCATCCCAAAAAGCCGACCAGTGCCAACTTTCCAAAGTGGTTTTGGCAGACAAATAGCAAAAGCCAACTTGACAGTTTAGTGACAGAGTAGTGAAACACGGCCATCAACTGAGAAATAGTGTAGATATAGTTGATAAGCCACTAAAAACTTTCAAAGCTGCCTGACCAGGGTAAGCTGTACGTGCCTGCCTTGTGAACAACGCGAGGGGGGGAGGGGAGCTGCTCCTCCGAAGGTGGGTGGGTCCCCTCTTCACAGGGCATAAGGCTTGCCTTTCTCGCAGCTCTTCCTTTCCTTTCCTTTTTCCTCCTCCAACCGTCTGAGCAGCCGTGATTTTCGAGCCTTTGTTTTTATTTTCGTGATCACCACAGTTCGGTTTCCTCTTTGTCGACACTTCCTCCGTCTCTGAGTAAGTCATTTTCTAGTCCTCGATTTGATATCTTGATTTCCGGGGTTTGTCTGCTTGCTGCTGCCGCGAGACTTGACGAAATGATGCACACATCACGTCCAGTTGAGGGTCCCAAACTGACGGTTTCACACAAACACAGTCAAGATGTCTTGGCACCACCTGCCCCTAAAGCCACCCGTTACGGATTCAGAGCTCATGGCCGAGCGTGCCTGTCGATCTCCTCGCTCGCCCTCGCCGAGTGTGTCTCGAGATGCCCGGATCGAGCGGTGGGCTTCCGAGTCACGCCCCTTCAAGGGTAACATCTCGATCCTTCCGACGGCGTTTGCGAAGCAGATCGCCCAGGATGCAGAGGCCATGCCCGACTTTGACGGCGAGAAGCTGGTCATCGTCCTCTCGTGTGATGGTAGCCATTCGAAACGCGTCATGCACCGTCGTGGCGACATGGGGGGCTATGCCGCAGTTTGGAAGGAGCCCCACACGATGCAGGACGATGGGGCATTTGTAATGGGCAGTAGAGGGTAAGTTAAAATCATCATCTTAGGGGGCTGTTTTGAGTGATAAACCACGGGCGGGTGGAAACACTCAACTCAACCCATGTTGAAAAGTCGCGAGAACAAGCATGAAATGGGCATATGACACAAAGTTTGGTCATCTTGAACCGCATACATCTCTCCCTCGTCAGATCATGACGTGTTTGACGTCGCTTTTGGGGAACGAGTCGATATCCCGAACGCCTTCCTTTCTACCCCCGAGGCCTTTCTTGTTACACTTGATCAGAATTAGCAATGCTCAACATTTCATCTCTGGGCCGTGCTAATGGGTTTTCCCGACCAGATTCTACCTCTACAAAGTTTTCTCGACCGAGCACTGCGAGGGCGTGGCGATTGCACAGGCGCTGGACATTGCTACCGAGCTGATCACTCAGCAGCGCGTGACCAGTGCCGTCGTGAACGTGTTTTCGGACTCGGATGCCTTCCTCCGTCGGCTGGACAGGGGCGTGCTGGATAACCTGGCCCGAACTCGCTTCGAGCGTCACACAGACCCGATTGTCCAGGCTATTGTCTGGCAATCGTGGAACCTGTTTGACCATGGCGCCGAGGTCAACCTTCAATGGGTGCCACGGCTCAGTACGTGCACCCACAAGGAAGCGGACCGTGTGGCCGGGCTGTGGAAGAAGTGGGAGGAGATTGAGTTCTGTGCTGAGCAAGACTCGATCGCCGACAAGCTTCATTCGCTGATCAAGGATCGGGTCTAAGGACCTGTTTCTTTGATCAATCCGAATATTCCACCGGGAGAGTACCAGTAGCCCGCTGGTACAAGAGGCGGGCAAACCTCCCCAAAACCCAAGTGGAAGCGGTAATCACTATCAACACCCCGCCGAGGGCATCGGGAAACCTCTGGAAAATACCGTGAGAACCGTCCTCTGAAAAATATCGGCGGGGCTTCGGCAAGCCTCGATATATAATTCCCGGCGGGGCACCGGCAAACCTCGTTAACAACCGCCCCTGACAAGATGGCACTTTTGCGTAGTGTTGGGGATAAGTACCTTGTGCCTTGCTCTCTACCTGGCAACATGGGGGAAACCAAGTCCATCAAGCCACCTCACCAGCTCCACCATCTCTGGTACTCCAAGTCAGTGCTGGGTACACAACAACACCCATATTCATCACCCCGTCTAGAGAAGTGCTCATCAAACTGTTTTTTGCACCGTTAGGAATGCTAACACCATAGCAGCGGCGAGGTGAGTAGTTTTGAGTGAAGAGCCACCGCCAAGTCCATGCCACTAACACCGTGTGCAACGGTGGACTCACTTCAAGGCCAGGAGGTGGCGACTGGTTGGGTACATGATCATGTACCAACATCTGCCGTCTACCTTGGGCACCACCACTTCACTCGATGTTTAGCCAGGTACATGGGTCTTGTCACCTGGGACCATGGTGCGGCCGCTCGTTCCTCCGATTTCATTGCCATTTCTTCGACGACACGCCTGCACCGCGGTTTGTTCTTGGTATTAGCCCGGATGAAGATGATTACTCTTGTTCAGTCATCAAAAGCACATGACAGCAACAGAGACAGTATTCGGCAAGGAGCGGGAGACGGCCCACATTCATCTTTATCCTTCGGTCTCAGGCCAAAGCTAGGAGAAGGATCGAAGGTACATACATTAAGTCCATCAGATTCCATTCAGCGGGTCGAAGGCCTTTATCTCCACGTGGTTATCTTACTCTGATCGACAGATGTCAAGAGGGCTGAGTAAACCACTGGCATGACGTTGGCCAAGTCATCCTCGAACTTTGTCACATCCTTGGCACTAACACGGCGCACGATTCTTCATGTCGAGGACACAGAAGCAGACCATATTTTCGAGTTCTCTATTAAAAAAAGACAACCAGACCAATTACTAGCTGATATGTCGACAATCCGTACCTCAAAGTCTTCCGCCAAATGCCGTTCTTCAGCCTCGACTCTCAACTCCGGGACTTCATGAACCTTCAGCCGGTGGCTTTTTAGTGAAATCATCTAGTCTAGATGTCCTATTATGCGTTTGACAGTGGTTGCAAAAGTTGAACTGCATTGGTTGCGCGCATCAGCCAGGCATCAAAATGCACGAGGAAGCGGATAAGAACAAGATATCTGGGCTTCACAAGGTCTAGGCGAGCAACCGCAACATCTCTGCTATTGACGAAAGGTTTGTGGCAGGCCATTTCCGAGGCCCGCAATCCATGCTCCCCAGCAGTATCTGCAGCTTCCGTATGTCTAACCTCTGGACAGGCACAATCTTCGCCGATAAAAACAGCCTCTTGAGGGCAATGACTACGCGTTCCTTTGCTAACGAATCTCGACCACCTTCATCGCCTCTCAAGAAAACTCGAGCCCGAACCTCATGCCTCCCCTCCTTCGAGGATCTCCGCAGCTTGAACTACCACGTCCCGCTCCGCCTATTACGGAAAGACTTACCACACACAGCATTACACATTAGGACCTCAGCGAGAACGAGCAACTTCAGACAGATCATAAAATAACACATTCAGATCTTTCCATCAAGTACACCACAACAAATGGTAGGACGAATTCGACTCGAAGACATTAAAACAGATCGCAGAGGACATCCAGGGTATGGTAGAAGAAGATAAGATGCACAAGGATGAAAAATGCGAAGCCAAGCTGGACGAACGCTGCGAGGACGTGGAAGCGACGGACGAGGAAATGCCGATGGAACGGGATGACTATTTAGATTTCCTGTGCAAGGTCAGGGATAGAATGGTGGAATTGGGTCACTGCGGCATGGAATTCTATTACGTGCCCTGGGACCGGAGGAAAAGGATGGATGGAGGACTTGAAAAGGGAATCGAAACCGTCGGGTCGACGATCGACAAAAAAAAGGGGCATCTTTTACGGAAGGAGCTATCACAGCATTACACATTAGGATCTTGGCGATCTTTCCATCAAGTACACCACAACACCGCCGGTCGAGTTATCCGACAGAGTATTGGATTGGACGCAAAGGATATCACGTGACGAAGCTGGCCCGCCGACATATTACGTCTTTCTTTTGGAATCTCGCGGTCTTGAACCAAAACGATACATTTGTGGAAAGATCCCCGCAAGACTTTCTCGGCTCTCGTCTTGAAGCACTGCCGTCCCGGACTATAAGAAAACATTTACCAGATGCTCGCCACGGGACGCCCATTCATCGCGCTGTTGGCAAAATATTTACATTTTTTCAAGGTCGCTTTTCTCACCCTCCATTTTTCTCCTATTTGGCCCGCTGGCCAGCAACACGGCGTGTTTTGGGAATGTTCTCGGCCTGGAAGAACTGCGCGTGTCCCTCGTCAGATCTGGAAAGCCGTACAGCGCGTCAAAATGTCACCCGGCGCCGTGGCTCGTGTTCGACGTTGGCAAGGCAGAAGTGACTGTCTAGGTATGGATGAGGATTCCGAGCTTACTTCCTGGCTGTTGACGTTAGATTAGTATATAGGTCATTGAAGGAACGAGGTTGATGTAGGCTGGCCGGGGCAAGCGGTCATAGGAATCGATCTTGGTACATCATCTTGGGTTCAGGGCGAGGGTTCTAGATGCCCGCTTCCTTCGTAGGGGAGTGGCGGGTCCTAGATGGCTCTCAGGCTGTACACGCGACGTCCGAAAAAGAGGATATGAAGACGAAGCAGATGTCTTCGTCCCGCCAACGCCCCGGATATGAAACCAACCGGACTCCCCTAGACAAGATGCCGTCGAAGGTCACGGGGCCTTCTCACTTGACGCACGTTTTCACGAGCAGCAGTGCCCCGACCTCACCGTCCCGTTGTCGCTGCGGGAGCGCGTGCGTACCTGCAACCACCTCGGAACCGAGCCTTCCAAACCTCAAAGGCCATGTTTTATTTCATACTGGGGCTTTGTCCTACAGGAGTATATTCATCATTGGCGTATGGGTCTGACGTACGTTATGGAGCTTTGTCAAACTCGGCTGTATAATATCGAGACATGAGGGGACAGGAATATCCAACGTCAGGAAATTGGCATGGGTTCCAGGACCGACTCTTCTTCGTTTCTTCCTCATTCTTGTCACTTGGGGGAAGGATGTAGCGTCATATTCGATGATTAGTTTGCTAAGGGAAATTTCTGTTAAAAACGTATTACGAAACTTGTTGTATTTGTAGGAAGCTTAAATTAGTTCCTAGTGGCAAAATGGTCAATCATATTGCCTTTTTGATGACATGATGGAATAGGTTACATCTTCATGTGGAAAGGATAATAACGCCAGACCTGCTGTTGGCCACATTTTCCTCCAAGCCAAATGCCTGATTGCTCACAGTACCGAAGTGTTCATTAACTATTCGTTAGTGCCTATGATATTTGCACCTGATATGTGTTACATTAAATATATATGCGTGTGATTGATCATGATGTGTGGAACTTATTTCCATTACTGGTTCTTTCACCACTGTGTCTTTAGTGTTGGAGTTAGGTTTTAATTAGTTTTGGGTGGTACCGAGTGGTCATCACATTGTTCCTTGCCTTTCGTCCCAATAATTAGCGCCACTCAGTTAAAAAAAAAAAGGGAATCAAGACTATTGTAACCACTTGGCCTCAAATACGCATACAGGTTACTTGCGCATGACAAAGTCAGGCGACGAATGATTTTGCGAGGGAAAGAAAAACGATTGCAGGTGCACGTGTTCAGGGGCTCGTTTATTAATTATTGACTTGAAAACCCCTGAATTCCTTGGCGATCTCCACAGCAACCAGTACCCAATAACCCACCCAACTTCAAGAGAGCCATGGAAATCGTCCAATCTAACATCTCAACAACCATCCCGTCGACCAGCTATCTGATCTAAGTAAAAAGATTGAAGGGCAATGGATTGTTGCGGCGGGTGGCAAATGACGCTAAGATAAAAGCCTCATAGGCAGGTTTGACTTTGTGTTCTGTGGTGAATTATCGTCGTAATGAACTTTATACTTTTGTACGGTGAAACTTTTTTGAGCCTTGAGAAATATTAAATCGATGCCGCTCCCCCAGAAAACCCGTTTCAAATTTTACCTACCTTACTCTTCCTCATGGAAAAACGTTATACACTAGAGACCACAATAAAGTCCTCTCTCAACATCTATCTACTCTCAATACCAACATCAACATCGAGTCACTCTATCATATACATCCAAGTCAAAAACCAGGGTCCAAAAAATGAAGCTCTCGGCCGTCGTTATGACCGCTGTTCTCGCTGCGGTGCAGCCCGCTCTCGCTGGTCTGACCGGAAAGGTCATTAATTTACCCTTATGCCTCGACAATTGCCGGCAGGGATGCCGAACGGACGCGGCCTTTCAAACGCGCCGCTTTGAGTGCCTCGGCCTCACGTGCCCCGTGATGTGCCACGCGACCCGACTCATCAACCCGGCCAGGGAATGGAAGACGATCGAGATGCGCGACCTGTGCACCATCGAGACCTTGCAGGGCGAGGTCTTGCTCGGGGCTACTGGAAAGAGATTTGTCCTGGACGGCGAGGTCGAGGTTCTGGTGCAGGATGTGGACGGTCTCAGTGTGCCTAGTTTTATCTCTCTGGGCCGACACTGGGATCAGGTTCAGCTGCACTATTTGTGCGGCGTCAAGGTCCAAAAAAAGGGATTGTTGCCCAGGGGTGGAGGAAGGCGATTTCTCACGGAAGGCGACGAGGTGGAGGTTGTGGTCAGGCCTTTGAATGAGACTTGGAAGCACCTGTGGAATTGAAATAAAATAATAAAAACTTTGTGAAGGTGGTATACGATCGGCTAGACTAGGAGGCAGACAGAAATGGGTATTGGCGAAGTTAGGGAGACCAGACTGAATCTGAACCAATGACTAGAATGACTGGAAGCTCGAATCGGACTGGTAAACGGGACAGTTGCGACACTTCCTGGGCTTGTAAAATGGGAGGCTGTTGGTTTCGGTGCTACTTGAGGGTAGCTGTGGTTATGGCAAGCATAGGGGGGTAGATAGTGAAGGATAAAATAAAACAAAAAAAAAAGCTACAACGGTGTTTCGAACAGTATTGGGGATCTGAACTTTGTTGTTGGAAAGCAGGCCCCTAGACTTAGACCACTGAGCTAAACAGCAGTCGTATTTTCGGGCTTCAATTGGTGAACAGTGCACCTACAGAACTGCCTTATCCCTTCTAAATCGCAGGAGTAGCGACTGGTTGGGCCTTGTGCACCGGTTGCCAAGACACGCCGCCAGCGTAAGGGACTTTACATAAAATTCCCAGCACTCCCGTCTCAAAGTCATCCAAGTTGTTTTGTCATTCCCATTTTCGGCAGGCTGCACAGAAAATCTGGTCTATCTGGTAGACCAATACATCATAGCGAAGCGTTCAAGCTGCGATTGTCGGCTACAAACTTCGCACCTTCGGGGTGTCTGTCAGCCCACGACGCTGAAGTCTGCTGTGCTGCGCTTGTTGGGCCTTTTGCACATTTACATATCCTCTCCTGCTTGACCGAAAGAAAAAGAAACACGCGCCCGCTGCGTTGCCGTCACCAACAATACAGCCCCGGCTGGCCTGGAAAGTATGGATGCGCTGCGCTGCGCACACCATGGCCACTAGGTACCTGTCTCTTTTAAAACACACTGCACCTATGTATGGTGGCAAGAGCGATGAGGAGAGACACCCCACTCCATGGACCCTGTCAATCTCCCACTCTAAACCAGGCTATCAAGGGCGCAGGAGCGACTTCCCGTTGTACTTGCGCCCTCGCAGCCTGCGACCAGCTTCGACTTGGTATTCTCAATCCACTCGTCGATCCCGGCTCGCGGCCAGTCCTAACAAATCTTCATGAATCAACGACTTGAACAATCTTATTGAGCAGCTTAATATCTAGAACGGCGAGTTAACTCGGAATGCCTTCGTCCACCTAGCCACAGGCACAAGTCTATCAGTGGCAAAAACAGAGACAACAACGGAGGAGACGCCTAGCGCGACGACTGCGACAACTACGGGCACAAGAAGCCCGCGGGTGGGCGAAAATATCGTGATTCGGGTGGCAGGTGTGGGCATGGATACAGCAGTTGTGGGCACAGGTACGGGCGCTAGGACAATAACCAGCCATCGGAGGACGGCCGTAGACATAGGGGTAGCAGCTGTCGGCATTGGGATCCACGGACACGTCGCAGCGCCCAACGCAAAGCCAGCCTCTGCACACCGACTTCGACATCACTTCACAGCAGCTTTTCGTGCTGGGTGTCTGTCTATTATTGTCATGCGCCACGGTGTATGCCAACGTCGAGACATTCGTCATCCATATCTCGAAACGTGGAGCCTCTTGTCTTCGAATCAAGACAAGGACTCCTCAACCAGCGGCCAAGTTCGTACGCTCCCAATGGTCATTAGATTGTGGCCGGCGGCCTCCTTTGCCCTTGACGCGCAAGTAGCCAACAACTTGTCTCCTCTTTCGTGGACTTTTGTGGTTCTCACTGACGCTTCCCGCTGCAGAGATGCCGATCGACCTGTATGGCGGGCGTGGGCGCGCAGGCAAAAGCTTGGAAGACGGTGGACAACCTAATCATCGATAGTGTAGTGGATGACCGCTAGCTTTAAGATCCCGATTTGCAATTATACGGCGTCGCAATTGCGAGCGCTCTTCGTGACGGTAAATGGAGCTGTTCGAGTGAAGGGAGAATTGCAAAAAGAACTATTGGCGGGACTGGGAAGGTGGTGAGCTTCAACATGAGATATGAAACTCTTAAGCCGAACCGCAGGGTGGTATTCATGCCTCCAAGCTCCTGATTCTGTCGAAGAAGGACGTGTTGGAGGTCTGGCGCCCTAAATTCCTAAATCGTGCTGGTTCTGATCGGAGTGGGGGACAGGGAAGAGACCCTGCTCATCAACTGCCGAATGCGCCGCCATACTTAGCTGGGAAGGGTCGTTAAGCAGAATGCTGTGAATATGATAAGTAAATTTGCAGAGAGACAGCGATGTATAAGCCATTTCCTTTGTGTCGAACGACTTGACGGGAAATCCCATCAGTGACCTATAAAAGCCTTCAGTGCGAGCCAGGTACCGACAAACCCTGCAAAGATTCCAAAGTGAAAGAGGCCGTCCTCTTTGGCATCCATGGCCAAGCTTTTTAAGCCACCTGGCTTCTTTTTAAGGTACGCTTGCTGAATAAGAGCATAACAGCCTGGTTATATGAGACGAATCTGGGTGCTTACGATTGCCATTGCCGTAGGGGGTCCTGAGCTGCGGTGAGCTGCGACTGATTTGACTTGAGCTAGGGTGATCCAAGTGTTATCGCCGCACAGCCCCGGGGGCCCATTTACATCCCCCCGGCTAAAGTTGCCTTCTAACATAACCTGAGCCCATTACGAATAACCCATACGGGTCAGAGAGCCAATGCCAGCCGAACTACAGTAAGCCTTGCATCCTCCAGTCGACTCAGAGGGCATGGTGTTTGACGGTACAGCAGTTTAGGATTTGGTAGGGCATTTGTAAGCCTACGTAGTTCGATTACGACTCAATTGCCACTTCCTATGTCACATAACTGCTTGGCGTATCTTCCCGGCAGCAACGGTGTCCTCTCCCCTGTTTCAGCGGGGGCGCCGTGTACCTTTAGTTGCGTTTATATCCTGTCTTGCCCTCTCAGTTATCCAGCTCTTCGTTCAGACGATAATTCTCCCTCCGTGGCTCGCGACCATTCCAAACCATCCAGGACTCTTGATCAGCACTTCTAGTTCGGAGATTTTGGGAAGCATAACCGAATTGTCCTGGGTCCTGATCACAAACTATGCCGACAAATACTTCCACGAAGCATTATGTGGAGTCAGACTCGACAGCAAACAGCGAGACGCGCTGCGGAAGGTTGAGCCGTTGGACACAGCCCTCCAGATCGGCACCACCAAGGTCTTGGTTATTGCGACTCCTCCACCAAAGACCCATCCACTCCGGCTCGTATACAGTTTTTCTAGGGCCTTGACCAAACAGTCATGATTGCCAAGGAACTGATGTTTCGCGCAAATCCCCACAGTCCACCCACCCTGATGGCATGAGCATTGACATCAGTGTCCGTCTGCAGCAGATCGAGTAGATAGACCCGGTATATTTCCCCTCCCTTCTTGCCACATCATGCGGAATAACCCATCCCTCTCTGGCAAAGCAAAGTCGGATGCCACGGTGTAACCAGCAATCCATTCCCCACAAGGTACAACCTCTCGCTCTCCACTGGCAGACGTTAGAGGGACATAACGGTAGCACCAATTCCATCGCGTTCTCGCGAGCTTCATGATGTCGGCCTCAGACGACTAGACAGTCAAATCTGGGATACTGCAAGGGGAATTGTCAGAAAAGAGGCACAGAAAAGAGGCACAATCAAGGAGTCGAACCCATGCCCTCTGTCAGCCCTGACCTCGGTCAAGGTTATAGTTGGACCGTCAGCTTAGCTGAGACACCACAGTTGCGTACACTGCTCCTCGCTTCAAGGATCTATAAGTAATGGTCTCTCTGGCTTGTAGCCAGAGATCACACACACATACAAACACACAAGCAATCCAACCACACTATTGTAACCCCACACAGTAGATCCAAGACGTAGTGCTTCTAACAATTGATCCATATATCATGCTAGTACCTACCTTGGGTAATTATCTAACCACGGGAGTTGGTGATGCTACCATATATGTCCCCCGTCCTTCTCCCACCGAGACTCTCCCTAAATCAACAAGATCCAGGGGATTCGACGACTCATACCCCCACGTCTGCTTCTTTACCTTAGCAACAAGAAACAATAAGACGAATCCTGATATAAGCGGCGGAATAGCAAACAACAAGGCGGCCGGATTCCCCGTCCCAATCCGTGTAAAGTCCACCGTCGCCACACCGACCGTCTGCACCGCCGTCGAATTCTTGATAATCCTCGAGCTCACCATCGCCGCAGCCAGCCCCAGTATATCCTCTAGCGCATTCGACGAATCATTAATTGCCCACGGCGGCGACCTCTTGGAGTCCTCAGCAGCCAACCCATACCCTTCCGACCTGGTCGTCAACCTATTGATCATCTCAAACCATCCACTCGACCCGACATTCTCCAGCAGCAGAAAGTGATTCGCCGTCGCCACTGTCGCAAGTAAACTATCCGATATCGTCCCCTTCCCGTAATCCGGCACACATGGCCCTTCGGCAGCCAACGTCCGACTGAACCCCGGCCCTGTGCCAGTTCCTATAGAATTCTTCAGCCTCAACATGACCTTGCGATATTCAAACACGTCCCGAGCATCCACCTCACACTGCACAGAGTAGGTATACCGCGCCGGTACCTTATAGGGAGGGATATTCTCATCATTCACCGCCACAGCCACCCAGGCATGGTAATTAAAATTTGACCCGATCAGCACCGTCGCCTGCCCGATCTCATCCCGGGTGCACCACAACTTGAGCATTTCTGTGTCGTCCGCATTGGCGACGGTCTTGTTCAAGACACATCTCCCGTCTTCAGAAGAGATGCGAAAGATCCGGTCGTTGTTAATCCAGTCCATAACGCCGCCTTTGCGACACTTGAACGGGTTGCGCACCATGACGGGGACGCAGGCCGAGATGTCGCGGATGTTGAACTCGTATGTCTGCAGGAGACTGGAAATGTTGCCGGTTCATTGGATGTTGGACGCGTAGATGGAAAAGGGTGTGCCGATGGCGGAGGAGTGCACGGCGACTCCCTCGTCGGCGTAGGCGTACGAGGAGGGGTCAACTATGTTGATCCCGTTGACGAGACTCATTGCTTCGTGCGCAGGTGAGCCGCCGCGACCGGACCAGGAGTAGAAGATGCTTCCGTTGGGCATGTTCCATGAGGAGTGGTTGTATGAGGCGGGGGAGTCGGGCATTTGGGAGGGGAGATAGGGTCTGGCAAAGACGGTCGGGTCGCCGGAGGGGATCTCGAAGTTGTGGGTAACTGTGGTGGTCACGGTGGTTGGGGTGAAGCCGGCGGTGATGCAGGTCGTGATGAGTGCCACGAGGGCTATGACTAGTGTGATGGACCAGTTGCGTGGTCGGAACTTGTCGGTGAAGGAACCCAGGCCGAGAACGGCACGCCAAGACGAGATCAAGCCATCTGTTACTGGGTTGTTAGCGACTTGTCCGGCGCGTATTTGGGGGATGAAGCGGTCGTCGAATTTGCAGAGGTAAAGCTCGACTATCTCGCCCGTGATGATCCTTGTGAGGATGGTTGCGATGATGGTTGTTGCGGTGGCGTAGAGAATCTTCTCAGATGATGACAGGACTCCGTAGGGTTTGAGCTTGTTCTCGACGGCAATGATGAAGACGAGAACGGCCGATACGGCAAAGCTGAGAGCGGCGACAGCAACCGCTTTCCATTTGGCAGCTGTCCGTGACTTTTGTTCGAACCCCATACCGGTTGCTGACTTGATGGTTTCGTAATATTAACTCTTGAGGAAGAGGATTGTGAACGTTGGTTGCGTTGATTGTAATTGAGTTCGTGATGCTTTGTATGGTAGTATCGTTGATCTTGTTGCTTTTGTCGGAATCATCGTGGTTATTATCATGATACCATCACTCTTGGTCTGGGAAATACAACGCGTGATTTCTGCTCTGTTATCAGTCAGGCAATCATGGTCTTTCTTCATTCGCAGCTCAAGAGAGTGGCGTTTTCAGGTCCAATGGCCAGACTGGCGAGACTGCTGCCAGACCACCAACGGCACTTTCAGTTCAAAGCTGAACCTGCCGTGGCTAGCCGATTTCAAGTCCCAGCATGTGTTTCGACACGAAATCAGGCCAGCCTTTCTGACACGCCCGTCCCACAGATTGTCAACTCCCGGAACGCCGGGATCCACTTCCTGGACCAACTTGGCCCAAAAATGCCTCGACCAACGAAACATGCTCAACTTGTCCGTATTTGGTAGTGGCTCACAGAGCTGCGAAGGTTGCTTTGAATTAGGAACGCCGACGCGAAGAGCCCGGTTTCCGCTGTTGTGGCTAGGGGAGGTGATAATTAGTGACAGTTGTGAGGAGGGAAGGGGGACGAATGGCGCGGTGGCGCCTTTGGAGGGTGATGACTAGTGTCGACTACATCGATCTAGTCAATTGAATGGATAAAGCCGGCCTTTCAAGGATGTGTTCAATTGATTGCGTGTGTTCTGTTCAAAGTGGGGAGAGTGCTCGAGAGTAGATGGCTGGTGTAGCTCGGCTTGATTGGTTGATACGTTGTGACTTCGGAGTAATCCGTACCAAAGTCAGTCTTGGCACCGCGCTAAAACGGTGTGTGCTACACATCTGGCCCAGGATCGGCGATGAAGGAGAGTAAGGAAATTTTACGGATATCGAGATCTCTCGTTATCTCAAAGTCGCGCGGGGAAAAGAAAATATGCAAGAATCTCCTGGACCGTTTCCACGAAAACTGAGACCGCATACCGGTAGTACATCCACATGGAAAAAATTACTATGGTAGACCAGGTACCTTTTGGTAGCAATTCTAGAAGTATCTTACTACCCATCAGGGCTCAAAACGCCTTCAAATTAAGAACTACGCCCTTAATCAGGGACATTGATTTAGACTGTTAATTCAACTTCAATTCTTAGGTTCCTCGAAAATATAATAAAGTTTGAAGGTTGTAAGAGAAGAAAATGTACTAGCGATCATAATACCCTTTTTAAGAGGTAGTTCTTTTGTTATAATGGTAAATTTGGTCAGATTGTTGGATTCAGCTAATGCAGTTGTGGTGCAGGATGGTTCAATTAAACGGTGAGACTTTGCTTTTAGTGTGGTTCGCTAACAAAATGAAGTCCCTTCGCTTGGCCGAATCAACGGTCCTTGGCCGAATCAATGTTCCTGACCTTGAGCTTCGCTCAAGGTCAGACGGCGTTTTTAGCCCTGATGAGTAGTTCCCAGTTTATCTGCTCATTGTTGGCTAACACTTCTTGCATTTATCTCAGCGAGCTCAAACCAGTTGTGCCCACTTTTAAATAGAAAAGCCCCACGTAAATAAATTTTGAACCAATTAGAAAAATTTCTTTCTTATGTCCAAAATTTGGTGCACTAGTGTCTTGGCCACCCATTTCAATTCTTGGCGCGCCAGCGCGCTCTTTATTACGTATTACACACATACCATTACATAATACACATCCGAGAAAGACAGTCTGAGCCACGGAGATAATTCTTGCATCCGCACTACCATAGAATCCCACCTGCTTGTCGATTTGGTCCTGCGAAACACTCGCTCATCCATCTTTAATTAATTGGCAAAGGTCTGAATCGTATACTGTGACTCTTTTTTAACTCTACTATACCCTATCACTCTGTTTTTTTTAGCTGTTCGAAAGTGCTTATCCCCAAGAGCCATAGTGCATGTTGGTGTTGAATATGGTGGTGTGCGGGTGGAATGCATCGACCACTGGGGGATTTGTTAGTATTTTATCGGGGGACGTTAGTGGCGCCAGTGCAGGTGACCCGTTCAAACCACTGGTGGTCACCTGCAGGCCTTTGCGGCCTCAGTTTACGTCGAAACCGCTTGCCGGGCTATTGTTTCCAGGTCTTTGCACGATGGTATCTGCGACACGCGTGTCGTGGCTGATGGAAATAGTAATAAAGTCCCCCTTTCTCCTCTTTTCCCCTGAGAAGATGGACGAGATTGCTCGGAGAACTGACAGAAAAGAGTATATTCATCATCCATACCACAATATGTGCACAAAAAGCGGAGTATTCAACATGGTTAGCCTACAAAGTGACAACGTGCGAGGCGACCGAATGCGGAGAACCAACTGCACAGCAGCTTCATCTGGCATGGTAGGTGGGGGAATAGTTGAAGAATATTTAAGCTACATGTGTAATTGGCCATCTGTACATAGTACTACATGATATTAGCTATTGGTATTAGATATGTATTTGTTAGTGACTTACAAATGCCACACTTTAAGGTCTCGGGTATATGCGTTTTTGCTGTCTGGTCTGAGATTCTTATGAACTGTCTGAGGACTAATGAGCCCTCTCCTCTCAGCCCGTTCGATGACGGCATCCCTATGAGTCCGCGTGCCTGCTAAACTGCATGTCTCCGTTCTTGTGTTCATGTTTGCTGGTGCTTCCGTCAAGGAAGTATGTGTAGGGGGCAGTAGCGGCTGAGAAGCGGTGGAGGGAACGTCCGCAGGAGGTTAGAATGCGAGAGTCAGAACTCTGCTTGACGAAACGTAGAGAGAGTGCATCCGAGGGAAGCAAAGAAGCAAACCGCCTGCTTAAGTTTTCAGTGGTCAGGAGGGACTGGAATAAGAAGGCAGTGCTGCCTATTCTCGAGTCCAGAGAGGGGCTTCATTTTGGCCATCTTTTGGGACCGCTTCTGGGCCCACTCGGCTAGAGTTGAAGCAATTCCCAACTTGCTGCGGCACGGCCTTTCCGAAACTAGCGGGTAGGGTGAGCAAAGGCGAGCAAGGGTGAGCATGGTCTGAGCAAAGGTGAGCAGTCCGTTGAAGGTGCCGACACCTACTTCGTCCGCATGGTCTTGCGTGACTGGCACAGTGGGTATCGTCTGCGCATTCCGAGGCATTTGCCGTGGCGCTGAAGCCCAGCGCGTTCCAGGCTGTTATCGACATGTTTTGATTCCAACGCCCGGCGCAACGTCGGTGTATTAAGGGCGCCAGATCAGGCTCGTTGACGGAGTGCCTGTTCCAGGAGTTCGATGCCGACAGCAAACAGATGCAAGGAGCGGACCATGATCGAGTGGCTGGCGCTGTGTGTGGTCGCTACCGACGCTCGATTCTGGCTGAAGTCGGTTGTTCAGTTGCCTTCATCGCAGCCGGGTCTGGTTGAGTTTGCGTCGGATCCTGTTTAGTGGCAGAAGGAATGGCATGATCTGAAGTAGAAGTAGATATTAACAGATTAGTCCCCCCTCCCATTCATCGGCCCGTATGATACCCATGAACGTGCCCATGCTGCTGCTTTGTTTGCCCCCCAACTCTCTGCGCCTTCTTCATTGTCTTGTGCTTGATACTCAGTCCAGTCAGTAAGCGCATCTCAGTCGATATATTGGTGTATCTCGCTGAAGCCGTGGCACCGCCGGACTTCTCGTCCTTGAACTCGACTGGCAGGTCGGCGTCGCACATGAGGCTCTGTCGTAGCAGGTCGATGCAGTGTCACAGGTGCGGTGGCGAGATCATCATCATGAGCAAGCTGTTTGGTCCGAGTATATTGTCGGTGATGACCGCGCCGTGTACTCCCCCGTGTCCCTAGCGAACCCCGTTCTGTGCGCAGATATCCTATTAGCGCGTGCGTTCAAGGATGTGTGTGATGTAAAATCCAAGCGTAGCAGGCAGTGAAGGTGGTGGTACACGAAGAATGTCGATCATATCATCGCGACAGTCAGGTGGGTGAAGGGGGACCTCCCAGCCGGCGTCGGCAGCATCTGAGATGTCGGCGAAGGTACGGTTGTAGATGAAGATATGCGGCTAAGCGTCCACTACCTCGCTATCAGCAACAGCCTCCTGTACAGGACTAAGGGAGACGGTGGCGCTTACACAAAAGACCGAGCATACCTCCGCCTGGGCCGTGATGATGGAAGCCAAAGGAGGACCACCCCAGCGCAAAGCTCCAGGCCGGTGACCAGAAGGGATGCAAGAAGGACCAGCAACTTGGACAAGCAGGCTCTAGCGGCGAATACGCCGAGCGGTTGATCGGGGGCATCATTGGATTCAAGTACCCTTGAGGCAAGAGAAACAAACATGGTGTACAAGAAAAAACGGCAGTGGCATAAAGGCAGGGTTGGATCTGGCGCAAAAGGAGGTGGCCAGGAGAAGGTTGGCTGGAAGCTAGAAACTTAGGTAGGTACCTTACCTAGGTAGCTTAGTCTAGGTACTTGCCTGCCCAGGTCAAGTTCATACCCAATTAGGCCCCTACAGTGTAGGGGGCGAGCTCCGCGCCGACTTATCAGCGACTACATCCGCTACAGACTGTTGGTGATAGCGGGGGGGTGCTGGGCCTTGGCCAGTCAGCCGCCTTCCCCTGACAAGTTTCCGTCCGCACCAACCAGAGCTGCAGTTTCCGCTTCGTCCCCAAACACCCACTAAACCACAGCGACCCCTTCCTCACATAAACCCTTTGCGTGTCGGTCATCATCAAAGCACGCAACGCCTCCCTCCCTCCCTCCCATACGACATCGTACCAATGAACTGTGGCGCAACAAAAGGTACGGCGACATGTTCAAAGGGTCCAGTCATCAGACATCCGAGACGTCAAGCTGCCTCCGCTCCGAATGAAACGGCGGACGACTGACTGGGCGCCCTGGCCACGCACAGAGCGCTGGTCTTCGGACTCCGGAGAGACCGGGGGGTTGCGAACCTTACCTAGCAAGCCTAGCTAACTGCCTCTCCTCTTCTCAGAAGACCGCCCCGCCAGAACATTCGACAAAGCCAGGAAGGATAGCTCAACTTTGGTTAACAACGTCTCTGGGACCCAGTGGGCATTTGCCCTCTTCTGCTAACCGGTGGCCATCCAAACCAGGACAGTATCTGCGGATGAGTATTGTCAACAAAGGTATGATCAAACAGCATGGCCCCCATTAAAGTTGGCAATAGCATCGCCAATATCTCCTCACTCGACTAGCATCGCGCTCTGAGGAACTATACGCCAATTAGCCGCTCGGACGACACCGCGGAAATCCTATAGACTTTCCTGGATCGTCTCCCAACACACAAGGACAGCTTGTCCTCATGGCAGAGATCATCGACTACGCCGAAGATCCAGCCGAGCCGCGCAATTTCCTGGTCGACGCGATCCTAAAACCCGAGCCCCGAGCCGTCACCCTCAAGGCGTCAACCCCGAGAGCGCGTTCCACAGACGGTTCGATCATGCCAAGTCTTGACTGGGTCCTCCACCACATCCTTGTTTAACCTCAAGGTGAACGCTGAAGACCTAATTACCGAAGGAGTGTCTGTGGTAGGAAGTCAGTGTCTACATCGAATGCACGATTTACGCCCCCCTCCCCGCGTGGTACTTCCTGCGGCGGCAGCGGCGACAAGGGCGACGCACTGCGATCGAACAAACTCGCCTCGCGACACGTTCAGTTGAGCTGCGTTATCGAGGCTGTTCACACTGCCAAGCATCAGGTTCGGTCTGAGAATATCCTTGTTTCGAATCGATAGACCTGACTTCCCAAGTCACCTCGGAGATGACAGGTCTGGACGCGAGTTTCTCTGTGCACAAAGCCTGGCCGTGGGAAAGTTTTCAAGAGGATTTATATGGCAGACCAATGAAATAAGGTCTCAAGCAAGAACGACGGCGCAAGGGATGTGGGACACCAGCGGACCACCCCGCAATGAAAGACCACAACAACGTCGCCGCACTGCCCAATGGGCCCAGCTCCCCCTGAACAGTTGGCGGGGAGCCCATTCATTCCCCGTGCCGGCATCTTCATCTTCGGGGCCGTGACAGTCGATTGGTTCTGCTCACGGATTTGTGTGTCCCCTTAGGCGGCGGCGCGATGGGTCGACCATCTGGTTCAGTTCGCTGATGATATTGTGTCGGGAACAGCAGTAAGGTTAAACTGGATGCGTGTGATGCTGGGCTTCTCGACCTCGAGGCATCGGCATGGTTAATTATCATACATTGAGGGAGTGCTTATTGCTTGGAGTTGACTCGACGTAATACTTAATGGATTCCGAGAATTGCTAGTTTGTCATTTTGACATCTAACCTCATATATTGTTCCTTTAATGGTATATAGCCAATCGTGATTTCGGCCAGGTGTTCCTTTTCGTCCTAGTTGTTCTTGGGGAGCCGTCATTAGACGACTTTTGACCTCCGCGCCCTGAACCATCGCGGGTGGACATTGGGCTTATTCTAGAGTCTTACTGACGACTGAGGGGCAGGGTTAGGGTTGATCCGGACAGGACGATTTAGGGGGTGGAAGGCCGAGATTAGTTTAACTTAGGAGAAGCAACGAAAAATCCTGAATTGACCACCCATTGCTTCGCGACTGGCGGTCTTACAATGCGTGCGGTAGTTGCAGTCGCAAACCAAGGTCTAATTACCCTCGTCGCAGTTCCGGCATGACCAAACAATTTTGTGCACAGTCTTCGCCTTGTGTCCTACCCGGCCTGGCCCCCTCCCATGTTGTCATGCCCTCACCCTCAGATGCCACTGCTGCTAATAGTAGGCCTTCTTCGTTCGGTACCGTTGCGCGGGGTGGCGGCGGCCGGGGTTTCGAGCCGATGTACGCGGTGCGGAGGGCCAAGGGAGACGCCCCCGAGCGGGACTCGGGCGCCGCACGGCCCGTTTGGCAGGGTAGACAAACTGGCCACGCTCACTCGCGCCGGAGCGGAAAAGCTTCTCGCCTTCAACAAGTCGGGGGGGCTGGTCATCGACGCGCACCAGGTCGAGGCGTGCTGGAACTGGGTCCGGTGTCCGAGTTTGCGGGGTGGCGGCCGTACACGTGGTGCACAGTTCGAATCACGGGGCCCAAGGGCAAGTTGACCCTCGAGGGCATCGTCGCCGAGCTCAAGGCGATGATCAAGTTCGAGCTGGAGGACGCCTTGGTGGTTTGGGAGACGTCCCGCGGCGAGCGGTGCGTCGAGCTGGTTTTTGCCTCCCTCAATGGCCAGGCTTCCGCAGCAATGACCATGCTGCATCTCGACCAGACGGGCCGCAGCCTGGTCGCGCGGTTCGGCGAGGATCCCCTTGCCCCAGCTGAACCGCTGCCCTTCCTTTCTTCCAGTGACGGTACGGGCGGTGGTGGCCGCGGTGGTGATGGAGGTGGTGAAGCTGGTGGTGCTGGCGCGGGCGGCAAAGTGGGCACGCCTCGGAGACGAGCGTCGCCGGGGTTAAGTTGGCGGGGGGGAGACGTCGGGGGCTGGATAAAATGTGTTTGTTTACTTTCGGGGGGCGGGGATCAGGGGCTCATCAGATACAATATATTTTTTGGCTTTTTGCAGCTGTTTTCAGCCGGCTGCGAAAAAAATATAAAAAATATTCTCTATCATTTGTGTTTCCGCCTTTTGGACCAGATGCTACTGTGGAATATCCCTTCTGTGGGCCGTCTTAACTAAAGGCTTCCATTGCTTGTCCCGAGCGATAATTACACCATTTCACTTCTTCACTCGCATGTTGCCACAGTTCATCTCGTGCTCACTTTCACTCAGGGCCATCCTCATGCTTCAGAATTCACTGGATTGTTCACTACAAGCCATTTGCCATGTCAATCCCGGTGTATTAAAACACGTAGGCCTGGTTCAATTACGGCCCAAATTTCCTACAGGTCCCGTTCAATTGTAAAAAAATCAGAATTGTGATAGTATAACCCTAACCCTTGGCAAGATTGTTGGCAAGGTAATTATTGGTCTTGGGCACCCTTTCCCACGTTCATGCAGTTGGTTCATAATCAAGGTAAGGCACTTTAGGCAGGCCAAATTGAGGAAGGCACCAGGGAAGGCGACCTTCGACTTAACCCCTCACTTTCCACTGGGATCAATTCGATTCTCTCCATCTCCAGCTCACGAGCACCTTTCTGTCCTTTGGTCTTCCATTCTTTGCTCCTCCCTGGTCCGCCGACCGCCTCGATCAATCATGGATGTGGCATACACCGAGTGTTGCACCTCCAGCTGCAGCCGGGAGCAGGTTGTGAAGACGACAGCGCCTCTCCAACTGGAACCGGGACAGGTGGAATTGACCGACCCCGCCCACGCCTACGAGATGTGGACCACGGCCGACCTCTGTCCCCCCCTGCGCAGCCATCAACCTTGACAAGTGGCCTCGGCACACCAAGCTTGGTCAGGTGTATAAAGCGCTCCCACAGTTCAAGGCCAGCGCTCGCTCGGCTTGCCCGCTCTGTCGCTTCTTCGTTGCCGCCGCCACATTTCCACCGTCGTCGGCGCACCCGCTGCCAGATTGCGACACCCAAGTGGCCTATCAGCTGGACGGGGACTCCCTCACGAGGTACATTTATCTCCTCTCGGAGAACACCAGCCATCGCCTTCCACGAATTGCCATCCTGCCTCTTGTGCCCGACAGCTACGTCACGTCTGAGCCGGGGAATGCTCACGAGCTCCTTATTCGACAACCAGACCGCAATGCTGTCGAGTACAGTTTGTTGGTGGACTGGATACGCCACTGCGACAGGCACCATGCAGAACGGTGTAAGCCACTCTCTGCGTTCAAAGCTCGCATTCCTGGCCTCAGAGTCATTGACTGTGAGGTGGGACAAGTTGTCGCAGCTACCAACGATTGCGTCTTTGCCGCACTCAGCTACGTGTGGGGCACAGGGTGCCACCATGCCCGACACATTCCCGACCTGGCCCATCGTCTTCCAGCACCCCTTCCTGACGAGCTTCCACAAACCGTAATTGACGCCATCAAGGTTACTCGCGGGCTCCGCCTACGATATCTCTAGGTCGACAGCTATTGTATCGACCAGACCAACCCAGCCGAGTTACACAGTCAAATCTTCTCCATGGATCTCATCTACGCGCGGGCTTGGGTTACAGTCATCGCCGCCGCTGGCCAAGACGCCAGCTTTGGCCTTCCAGGGGCAGGATTCCGACCTCGCGTGGAGCAGCCTGTGATCAATGTGAATGGCCGCGTCTGGGTCTCGGCACAGCTAAACCCACAGTTGCTCATTAACGAGTCCGCGTGGGCTTCCCATGCTTGGACCTACCAAGAAGGCCTCTACTCCCGAAGGCGTGTGTTCTTTACTGAACAACAAGTTTATTTCGAATGCAACACCACAAGCTTTCGGGAAACTGTGGCTGTGGGCATGCACCATCCGTTCCCACCTGACAATGCGTTTAATCTCAGAAGCGTGTTCAATTATATGACGGCTAGTATTGCCGAACACTTGCAGTTAATTATATTCTTCCAAAAAACTAACCTTTCAGGACGACATAATCAACGGCCTTGCTGGAGTATTTCGGCAATTTTCTAGCGCTCCTCCTCCTCTGACGTGCCGCCACTTCTGGACCATTCCAATAGACTACAATTATTTCGTTATTACGGACACATCGCAGTTTCCAAGACCCTGGCGATCAACTTCGTGTCATTCGACGAGCGACGAGTTGAATCCAGGCTCTACATTGCAAGGCTCGAGTTTCCCGTTTGAAGGCCATCTCGACGCCTCGTTTGCCAAAGCCATGTGCTGGCGGCTACAAAAACGGGGATACCGACGAAGCAGCTTTCCCAGCTGGTCGTGGGCCGGATGGCTGGCCCCGTTAAGGCAGAAGGAAGCGTGGCATGATATTTGGCATCTACGCGACAGCCAAGTCAAGGTCTGGATATACAGGCACGATGGGGCGCATGAGAGGTTAGGCGACTCTCTCGCCCTGAAACTACAGGTCCCCGACCCGTCCCCTCTGGGATACACCTCACGGCTTCGTGTCGAAACCTGGGCAACTGAATTTCGTGTGGAATATGTCCCCGGTAGCCGTTGCACTATGAGGCGAAGGTTTGATTACGTTGCCGTTTTTAACAGACAGGCCAATTGCAACGAAATCGAAGCTGCCTCCGTGGTCGTACGCCAACCTTTGCGCCTCTCTGCCAGGGCCAAGGAAGGTGACGAGTTACACGTCAGATTAATCACTGAGCAGCTCTTCTTTCTTCATTTCGGTCCGGGGATATATGCGATTGGCTTGGCTGTCATACAAAGCGGGACCTCCTGGGAGAGGATCGGCTTGCTTGAATTTGAACAGGAAAGCGCACGTTATACGCGAACGACGCGCGATGATTTTATTTCCCTTAATCTCGTGGAGCGAGAGCGGAGGACATTTGACTTGATTTGATGTAGTTAAACTCTGCTTTATTTAAATCCAATCCGATCATTATTGAGGTCCAACTATTTTCTTCATAACGGAATTGGAGCCATTTACGACGCACTATGATGAAATTAAGGGGGGGGGGTTGAGCGATAATGCCTTGAATTGAAAGAACACGTCTAGTATTCCAGGTGTGCGTCTTACTTGACGGCAAAGAGAATTGGAATAAAAAGGAAAGAAAGAGTGAAGAGAAGCGAAGACAATGGCGAAAATATAATCCTGCCTCTAGTCTAAGGAGTGGATGAAGATACTTGATTGTGTTCTTCAAGTTCAGTGAGCACATCACTTTTGAAAGAGGAATCTGGGCTCCGTCCCCCCACCACACGACACCACACAACACAAGTTCCTTCTGATAAGGAGGACCAACTCGCTGGCCCAACGTAGCAAACCACTTCACTTAATCTAAGAATAGTACGTACACTTCAGGGAGGTATTATAAATGTAATACAGGTTTAGAAACAGTACAAAATAGATTAACTTTATAAATTTAAGAGTTACCTCCGAGAGAAAGTATGCAAAGATCCGCACCTTTAAACAAAAGCGGCAAAGCCACTCTTGCATAGACTCGGCCGGGGTGAAAACGAAATTAAAGTAAGGTACAGCCTAAGTGAAGCGGGTGCCCGAGTTGCCCTCTCAACGAGAAGGTAAATATCCCCCCTGTATTCTAGCGGACCACCACAGTGTGCCTCAGTGTGTGCCCCAGTGAGTGCCACAGTTCGTTCCCCCTGAGTCACTGCCTCCTTGCATCCCCCCTCTCCCCGCCTCTCACCCAATCCGTCCCTTGGTGTACGCTAATGCTTCTTCTGGCGTGGTGGGGATGGCGGAACACAACAAACCCTTGAAACTCTTGTCGTCACCTCGGCTAAATCGTTGAGGAGTTTGACGGTATCCCGCTGCTTGACATCCAACGCTTCCAAGGGTCCAAACCTTTGTTCCATGGCCGCGCTCGTGGCCCATCGTTTGTACCGGTTAAACACAACGTAGTGGAGCAAGCTTAGGGGCAGGAACGACGCGTGCTCAAAGTCGACAACGTAGAGGTGAAGACTGCCGTCGGCGGAGGGTTTGAAGAGGAAGTTTTCAGGGTTGTGATCGGTATAGCAGAACGTGAGTTGCTTCTCGAGATGAATGATTGGCGGGTGAGGGTTGCTGCGGTGCGGTGGCCATTCTCTCAAAACCTGAATGAAAAAAGGGGTTGTTGGTGAGTATAAAAAAGCCTAGAGAAAAGAAATGGGAGGAGGGCGGGGGGTGAGTGCCAAGGGTCACAATCATGACCATACCTTGTTGAAACTGACTTCCAAGTCTTTAATGGTGGAGTACACGAAATCAGCTTGCTGGTCCTTGAAAATCAGGTGGTTGATGATGCGCTCAGTGGTCGTGTATGGACCTGGGGTTGCGTCGTGGGGGGGAGGGATATTGCATAGCAACTTGACTCCGTCGGCAACCATGTCGTAGTAGGTACTGGCTTGGGCCTGGGCGCCCAGCTGGGCAATGTATTGCTGGGTGTGGACCCCGTCCAACAATTCCATAATGACGAACGTGCATGTGCCCTTGGTGAAGACTCTGAATACCTCGGGAACATGGATTTTGCTGTATCTGGGGTCTCTTGGGCGTTCTTGATTCAGAAATCGAAAGGCGAGCATTTGCATGTCTGCCTCGGCCTGATGATTGCGCCAGCCCCATTTGACAAAGACAACAGGGTGTTTCGGTGGATAGGCAAACGTGGGGCGGCGCCCACGTGTATACTCGTACAGTTCATCTTCCGAGAGACTCTGTGCGAATTGTCTTGCTGTTGCGATTTGGTCGAGAGGGGTGGCTGCGCCAGAGGGCAGCGGTGTTCCTGCGCGACTTGGCGGCATGATCAAAGACGTCTCAAAAAAAAGGTGGTGGTGGAAGACGGGGAAAGAAGGTAGGTCTCAGGTAGTTGACAAGTGTGGGGTCCAGGAGACAGAGGTCAAGCTCGAACTATTGACGGGCGGGGGGGGGACATGCTTTAGGGGTCATTCGCATGCAACAGGTATTCTAAATCCCCACTTTTTCTCCGCCCAACGAACGAATCCAATGCGCCGCTTTTTGTTCGATTTTGTAACCAACACAACCCGACATCACACCCTGTCCACGCAGGTCGCAACGTGTGAATGGGGCCGGTGCACAGGCAGGCAATTCAGCAAAGCATTTGATGCCGCAGAAGAAGGAACGGAGAGATGTATTCCGTAAATTGACAATTACCGAAGGTTCTCAGCGATGAAAATATCAATAGGTTATTTATATTGAGTACAAATTACCTGCAAGTTCACAACCGGAAGGTCGATTTACTCGATCCTCAACTTTCGACTTTTAAAAAACATCAGTGTGCAAACACATATTAAACAAAACAGATAGTTCTCTTTGGGCTCACTGCGAGAGTGGAAATACAAATGTGTTTGACATGTACAGACTGTACGGAATACATGAATACACCAAGAACGTCCGAAATAAATACTGCGAAAGACAACGCCGTGAAGGAAATTGGCACTGTGAATATGCATCAAAACGGAGGCACGAAGGGGCAGAAGGGGCGGGAATGTCCAGAAACGTTCCCTTCGTTTCCCAACGAAAAGAAGCTACTTAACTTGAAGTGTCCTACATTAGCAAAAACCAGGGCTAAGTCCGTTGGCCAGGACTCGAAACTCACAATCTACTTTTAGTAAATAGATCCAAGATTGGGGGTATGTGCTAGCCAAATGAGGTATCTGGCCCAACCTGAAACTTCTCTTTAATTGTTCATGCCAACGACGAAGATGATTTACTTGGCTACAGCATGGTTAGATAGAATCTTTTGGCTCATCAGGTCCCTTGCTCCACCCCAGGCTGTGCACGGCGTGGTGACTTCAGTCTAATTTCGGCATATTCGCGTTCCACATTAAAAGGCTCTTGACCAACGACAATGACCACGGCGAGGCTTGCATTATAGCTGGTTGGGTGGTTGAGAGTCATTCTGCTTCGTATAAGTACACTTGGTTCCACCATTACTCAGACTCGCAACTTGGTCACCGTCTACGTCAACCTTCAGGACCAGGCCTTCCAACCATTCACTCAACCACGCCTTTTCAATTTCACCAGCCCATCATGAGTGACCGTCCAAGTTCAGGAAGTTCCGGGTCAAGTTGCGACGGGTACTCGGCATCAACCAAGGCCACAGACGACCGCCACTGGACATACGATGTACGTGACGTCCAGGACGCCGCTCGCTATCCCCATTTCAAAGCTGCCCTGGACAAGCGTATTGCCCATTTCCAAGTTGAGTTCCTCAGTGCCGGTGTGTTCAAACCACATTTGATATTCAAGTTCAACTTCGAGTCCAGCATCGACGACAGATTCTTTGGTGCCCGTCTAGCGATGGACATGGCTCGCAGTCCACAGGGGGCGGGAGCTTGCGCGATTAAACTCCTGGACTACAACAACCAAACCCACCGTGCACACGCTGGTTTTCAGTTCAAAATCCTCACCCAGAACATCACATTAAGACAGCTGGTTCATATTATTCGAGGCACAGATCTCAGACTGCCGTTCAACAACATGCGAGTCGACTTGACCAAGTTCGATTTTGTTCTAATTAACGACGCAAAGTTTGATGGATGCCGAGACTGGCTGTGAGTCTACCTACGTGCCTACCTACCTATCCCTATTTCACGTGTCACTTACTTACTCATCATGAAATAGCGCCCAGGTCTTTGTTCGAATCCATTACCTGCGCCTAGTGGATTGGAAAGTGGAAGGAATTACCGGCCCTGAGCTCGCGGGCCAGCCCATTCTATTCACCAATATCCTGCCAGGTCCCGGCTGTCCCACCATCGACTGGCATAAGGCCGGTTTCCACGATGTTATCGGTAAAAGATTCGAAGAAATCAACGACATAGGAAAGATCATTTACCACAATCTCCCAGTTGAATACGGTATATTCCACGACAGGACCTTTGTACACCGCCTCACCGACACTCTGAACGAGGGACACAGGCTGCCATATAGAATTCAGACCCCGCCAGCTCGTCCTGCATCTCGGTCTCCTCCTCCTGGTAGTGGCACTTCTTCACAGTCTCCTCCCCAGAATATAGGCTCTTCATCTCAATCGCCGCCCCAACAGAAGGGCTCTTCGTCTCAATCTCCACCCCAGAATAAAGGCTCTTCGGCTCAGTCTCTCACCAAGCGCGGAGGTTCTGTCTCTCATGGAGCACTTGGTCGCGGAAGTCCTGCTACTACCGCCGGCCGTGGTGGTACTGCCGCGGCAGCTGGTCGCGGTGGATCTACTGTCGGTCATGTCGCAAGTGGTGCACAGGAGAAACAGAGTGGCAAGGAATAAGGGGAAAGGGTGCAGCGCTGGCGCTGGCACTTTTGGGTCTTGCTTTGGGAGTTGTTGGGATTGGCTTTAGAGTAGGCGTTATACTACATGGGCGCGTGTGTGCTTGGAAGATGAATTTGCATACAACAGATAGACAAGTCTGGCTCTGGAAGCTGAAGACCAATTTATAAAAAACCCTTTTTTTTTGCTGGCCAAAAACACAGAAAGGCGCACATTTATCACCAGAGTTTTGACTACAGATCCATTGAAGAGGGGATATTCGGATGCCCACGTACACAACAACACAATACAATTCAACGATGTCTCTACAATGAGGCCTGGCCATTGGTCTCAATATCAATGGATGTAGCTCAAGGAAGTGCGGAATCATTAAGGATGACAAGATAATACAATAAGAAAAAAAACTAAACAAACTACAACACACAACGCATTACAATATACAGCAACAAACAAAACAAGATAATGTGATGAATTTAAGACTCCCGAAATAGCGTGCTCTTTAGCTGCTCAGATGGCGGCCGAGCCACTTGGTTGTAGAAGTGGCTTGGCTGAAACGAAGAGCAAAAAGGCACAATAAGGGGCACTGGGGGCTACACCGAGAAGGTAAATACCCCCTATTGGGGGGCCCAGTGCAGTACAAGTTACTATGACAGTAAGATATTTGCCGCAACCGCTTATTGGTCCGGGGGGATTCGGCTGTGGAGTTGTCGGGGGGTTGTTTGCTATTAATGTATTCGAACATGTTTAACGGCTTTCCGTGATGAAAGCGAGACTCCCTTTCGGACCGTAGAAACCTGTCCCATAACCCAGGGAATATGATGAGAGATTGAAATATAAACACATTAGCCGGATACTTTGATATGAATATCATCTAGCGTCTCCATCTTAGCTTTATTCTTTTCTGCTTCGCGACGTGATTGAGAGTGGCGGTTTATGCCTGTTCTCGCGACAATAGAAATTGCTCCATGGCATTGAAATTGGCTGACATGGTCTCCTTCCGTGATTCAGACAACTTGAACGTCTTTCCATCTCATAGGTTCGTATTAGCCAAAGATCTTGCCGGCCTCCATCGTTATGCAGGACAAAAAATTATCTTCGAGGTGATGACCTACATAAATATATAACCTTCTGGGCTGCATTATTAAGTAAGGCTGGCTTTACTTATTATTGGCTTCTCTTTCCATAGTGGTTAAGAAGCTTGTGTCAGGGGAGTAACACAGCAAAACCAAGACCGTGGGGGGTGCTGGAATTAGATCAATCGTCACAAACCTGTTTGAACAAGATTAGTGAACATGACCCAAAAGAGCAATTTCAACAACTGCATTCGGCTGTTGACTGCATTTCCGCACTTTGAAGCACTGGGATTGGACCAAAACAGGCCAACACCGGAATAAGGTCCAATGCAATAATTAGACTAAGCAAAATTAGAGCGGCATTGTTAAGTGTTTCGGTTCCTTGCTAATTGCATCATGAAACGTGCCCAAAGAGGTAACTGAGCCTCATCGCATGTCAGCCCAGAATGTTCAACCCAGGATTAGTGGCGGTTGTGCTGGAACTACTTCTAATACCAACAGAGGTTAACACAACTCGGCGCCTTACAGTCTGAAGCAAACAAAGAATTTCAGTTGTTGGTCTTGACGCCGTCTTAGCCGGAGGCAGGTCGCAAGTAAATCAACGGAATTCTTGTATGTAAAGAGCGTTGGCAAGACGTGAAACAACATTATTTCGTTTCTCGGCATCAGCATCAACATTTTAATAGCAACCAACAGCCTTCAAACAATATTGTTCTCACCCAAAGACCTCAAACACTCAAGCAAGTTTGCAACCTACCCTAATTCCTCTTTACTTTGGCATCGAGCCAACATATCACCAATCAGCCAGCATTTTCTCAACCAAATAACCACAGATTATCATCAAATCGGTTTCTGCCAAGCTCACCATCATCACTCTTGCATCCTCCCTTGTAGCCGTCGGCGCAGCCGGCATTAGCTGCGACGACTCCATCCGGTTCGTCCTCTCAACTATACCCCTTTTCACCACCACCATCATATATCTTCAATATTAACTGACAACTGCTTCTTTGCAACAGCTGCAAGTTCGCAGGCGGCACCATCTTCAAACTGCAAGCCCTCATCAACACCCTCCCGGACAACAAGACCTTCGCCACGGGACGCCAAAACCGACGACAAGGGCGTCGGCTCGCTCACCGCCGACTTTGTCAGCGACCCGTGCTTTCCCGACCAGGATAGCGTCTGCCCTTGGAGAAGGGTCGTGATGGGTGGTAGTAGGTCGATTGAGAGAGGATGGAGTTGAAAGCGTGCGCTGGCGCGAGGCATAATCGTCTGGCAAGGGGGAGACTGGGTTAAATGGCATTGTATTTTTTGGAACATAAACGTTCATTGATTAACTAGCATAGACGGGAGAGAGAGAGAATCGGCTAAACCTACAAGCAATAGAAATGGACATTCTCTGAACGACACAACCACTTCTTTAAAATGTAAACACTTGTTTTGAGTTGGCCAATGCAAGTTCAATGCCTGCCTACCTTACCCACATATAACCAACCTTACCTACATATAGTTGAGCAGTGATTGACGACAGAGATAAAGACTTCAGGTGTTATTGACCGACTCTTCTCACTAATTACCTACCTAGGTGCCCTTCGAATGAAATTCGAATCTCAAAAGCTCAAGAGAGAATACTAGCCCCCCCCCCCCCCTTCCCCCCCAAAAAAAAAAGAAAAAGAGCACAGAAATACCATATTTCCATGATTATCATAGCATCATTCTGTCCACCTCGTCTATACTTGGCCTTCCCAGCAGTTGGATCTGACACCTCAAGCTAACTCGTGGGTTCTGTCGTCCTGTACTACTCACAAACTTCATCACCATCCACATGATACCAGTTGCCTTCTTTCTCACTCCACGTCCAATAACCATCTGCAGTCTCAGTCAGCAGCTCTTCGCCCGACATTGTGAACGTGGCTGCCGTGGAAAACTCAGCTGTACGTGGGCCAATTTGATCCTTCGGTGAACCATGCGTTGTTGAAACGTGGGAAGCGCGGGGACTCCGCGAAGCCGTGGAACTGTTCGACCGAATATCGTGGCCATAAGCGCCGAAGTTTGTGGCGAAACTGGAAGTGCTGCTTGTCACGAAACCTGTACGCGTTTTCATGGAGCCGATGGACAGGATACGCCGGCTTTCGTTTTGCTAGCCGTCCTCTGCATAGATGTTGTCAGAAGCAGCCGACTCATCGTTGGTGTCTTGGTATGCACTGGTGCAGTTGCTGGTGTCGTCAAAGCTCCTGACTAGGATAATGGGATGGCCCCCCATATATTCTATGCCCTGTGAAGCAGCCTCGTGCAGTTTATAGGGCGTCTCGGTTGCTCCGCGCCGTTGACCCTTCACAATGATGGATCTGCTGCCCTTTTCAACGGCGATGACGATTCGGGCTTCTCCCAATTGCTTGTTGCGGAACCATCGGACGGCGGCCGGCGAGACTTGGCCGCTTCAGAATATGCCTTTCTCTGTTGCTGAAGAATGTCCAGGGAGTTCCGGATATCACCCAGTCGCTTGTCCTTCCCCCAGTCGATGATATTCAGGACATACTTGCGGAATTCAATGAATTGCTCAGGCTCTTGAAGTGCAAAGCTCTTGACTTTGGCCATGTAGTAATCCAGCTCGCTCTGCTTCCAGGAGACATGCAGTCGCGCCTCTGTGCCATTCATAGCGATGCTGAACGAAGAGCTGTCAATGGGCCGGACCTTTTCGCTCTTGCATTGTAGCAACCGTTGGTTGAGATCTTCAGCCATCTTGACACAGGAGGTCGACGCCCCGAGACATTGATTGGTCGCCACCCACATGTTTCCACCATCACCTTTAAATTCGACCACAAAGAAAGGATACAGTAAGCCAAAGCTGTTAGCAACTGGCTGTGTGCCCATGGATATGAGTTGGGATTGCTGCTGAAATGCCCCATCGCGATAACCATAGAGAATATCTGGTACCGGGGTACTGACTTTAAGGTTGGATCCCATAATACCCGGCACCGCATACTTGGCAACTGGGGGTTTGTCGGTACGCTTGAGAGTATCGGAGGAATTTGGGTCGGGGAAAATATAAGCACGGAAATACTTTTCCACATCAGGTTCGCCGGCACCCATGGAAAGGTCACACAGTTTGCTGTCTTGTCTGACCGTATGTGGTGACGGGCCTGGAGAGTCACGGTCCTGGCGAACTTGATCAACAACACTGACAATGTGCTCGGGGATCTGATCGCACGGGTGATGCATGTAGATGTTGTTGGCGGCCAGGTTCAAACGCCTGTATTGAGGATCTTCGACAAGGCTTCTTGCCGAAGACCGGCCGGAATCGGGCGTGGCGCCGGTCAAGTAGGATGGAACGGTTGACGCGCCGCGCCCAGAGGCCGATGTCGGCGGAACTGCGGAGCCATCAACATCTCGTGTGCAACTCATGTCGGGGGCTGATCTTGCTAGGTTCCTCGAGATGACGGGGTCGTCACGTGTATGCTGAAGATGACTATGCGACCGGCAGTGTTTTCCCTGGTCCGATCCGATGGACTCGAGCCACTCGGACACAAGGGTGTGGACCGAGTCGGGAAGCGGGACTGGGTCGAGGAAGTCATTGAGGAAGGAAGGATATCGCCGATGGGGAGCGGTCGGTCTTGGCTGCTTTATATGAGCTAGCCGCGTTCTCTTCGCATGCCAGGCGTCTCCAGATGCCTCCTCGAGTTTCCTTCTTGTTCCTGCCTGCACGGTGGCCGTGGTCGTGTCTTGGCTGCGGATTCGGTTGTCTGGGAATTGATCGCGGCCGTTCGGCGGAGGCTCTGTGGCAGACGAGTTAGCATCAAGGACCGCCAAACATGAGCCGACGACAACGACGACATACCATCGCTAGTGTCCGCCACGGCGTCCAGCAGCGAGTTTTGATATGCCTCGGACAACTTTACGCGAGAGCGGCGCGCCTGTGGTTTAGAGACCCGGCTATTCATGGCGAGGAGCCTGCCAATGTGAGAATGGGAAAAGAAGATTTTCGTGTCTATCTCTGTGCCGCTCGGTATGGCTGCTAGGAGTCACCAAAATGTTTCGATTGGACATGGTTTGACTGGCGGGCGACACGCGATGCCAAAAGCGGGGGTCCAAGTACGCATCAAAGACATCTGACGGGCGATGAAAGAAATTGGCCGCCCTTTACTACAGTACACCCGTAAGGCAAGCTTGGCCTTTGGGGCAACGGCTGATGACTCAGGCAATAATTCGAAGCTTTTCCTTTCCTTACCCAATTTGTACTGTTTTTTTCCCAACTTGCATATTAGTGGCAAGGAAACAGGCGTCAGCCTGTGTATCTATCCTTCCACTCTGCACCTTTGCCATTGCCACTTATCCGTACCCAGACAAGTGTAATTACATCAAAATGTCTTCAAGATAGGGACGATTAGGCCCTCAGTCACGCACGCCTCGTCAGCGTGAAAAGCGGCACAGAAAGAGGAAATGAAGTATTAAGATGAAATAAAAAAGAAGCAGCATGAAAGAGCATGAAAGATCCAACTTTCACTCACTCACTCACGACTCGTTAGTTTACCTTCGCAACCACAACCCTAACTCCGCTAGATGGAGACAGCCGCTGCTTCCCAAACCCCCTCGCCATGGTCTTGGCACTGGTGTCGCAGTTACCAGTAAGACTTTCGCTAGCACTGCCGTCGCACTGGGAGTATAAACACCCCTGTCAAAAAAGCTGTCCACTCTCTCATGATAAATTAGCGTCAATGACGTCACTACAGACATTAGCGTTCCTGTCACGGCCAGGGAACAGCGCGAAACTTGGCCTGGGATTGGAGCGCACAAGAACGCAAAGCAAGCCGACATTGCTTCGCACTCCCGGTACCTGTTAAACCTTCACTCGACGAAAAGTAAAACAACCCTGAGCAGTTTTTTTGGTCTCGCTGCCGCTGAGGGGGTTCCGCGATTGACTGTCTCGTTCCAATTGTCGATCGAGGCTCGTTCACTCCTCCGAAGAGTGACAACCATGGCCCCATTTCTACCCCTCAATGGCCCGCAAATACGAGAACCCGCCGCCATTGCTGGCGTGGCGGCGGCACAACCCCTTGAGCCGCGGCAGATAGTCACGGTGGTGATAAACCCGTTCACAACCTTTACGCAATTCGCAACGCCGACAACAACAACAACAGAAACCCCATCCATCTCGACATCCACAGTCGTACCAGCCTTCACCGTCACGTCGATCCCAAATGCCAATACGAACAACAACGGCTCGAGCGAAGGAGGCATGAGCCTTGGCGAGATCGTGGGCATCGTGATCGGAGTCGTGGTGGGAGTCGCCTTGATCATATGGCTCGTGCGCTACCTCTTGCGGAGCAACGAACCGGAGCGCGGCAACAGCTATTACCACGAGGAGACGATCCGGCCACGGCGACATTCCCACGCAAGCTCCCATCATAGCCATCGCCGCAGCCACAGCCATAGCCATCGCGATACCCGTGGCAGGGCAAGGAGGAGCAGGAGTAGGGGGATTGCGGTGGCTGAAGTGCCGCGCTTGCCTTCGCGCGTTTACTCGACCAGATCAAGATCACGATATTAATGGCGTGAGATGCGGCTATGGTGGGAGAGGGTGCAAACATACCATAGAGCATGTTGGAAATACGGAGTATTTTGGAGGCGGTAATGTGAAAAGGGGGTCTTCATGGAACAGGAGTTCAGCATTCAACCGCCAGTACATAATTAACAGCCTTTCCAACTCCTTGCCTTTTCCATCCGTCATTTCTTTAGTGTGACACATTCAAGCCATCTTGTGCTCTGGAATGTCGACTTCTGGCTGAAGACGTCTACAGAGTTTTGGTGACATCCTCCGGACCGAGTTCTATGTTAGTCGCGCCCAACGTTAGCCGACATGATCAAGATAATTTCGCGTTGTTGAATCAATCTACAAACACAAAAGAGTCACAAAGTAATCCTTCTTTGGGTCCAAGAGTCGTCCTCGGGGAAGATACAAAAGGGGGAGGTGGAAGATATCACTCCACAAGGGCATCTAATCAAGTTCCCCCGAAGATTAAAAGAGTCTGGGTAATTAATGGGGTTAGGTACTATCCTCGAGCAGGTCATGATTAATGTCATTTTGTTCTAGGGTTCCCGTCTTGCCAAAAAAAAAAAAAAAAAGGGGGGGGGGGGCAATAAGATTCAAGAGGCTGTGGCTAACATGGTTTAATCCAGCATGTGGGAGTGCTAGCTAGCCGCTCATGAGTGGTGGTGCCTTTTTTTTCTCTCCTTTTTTTCGTTCCTCTTCTTGTTCGGGGGAAGCATGTTAGGGGATAATTGTTGTTTTCCGTAAATGGTCATAAATCCATGTCGCTGGCTTGCAGTGAAAGTGTCAAGGGACGGTTGTGTCGTCCAAGCTGTGCCGCGACATGCCCGGGACCCCCATTGGGGGAGTCGATGGAAGCACAGTTCATAGACTTGGGCGAGACAGTGGTCCTCGGCATGAAAGGCTGGATGTAAGAAATGTGACTCGACAGCAACTCTCCCTTTATGCTCGGGTGCGGTATCTGCTATTGTAACAGCGCAGATACTCTTATCAGCTTTTCAAAATCTTGCTAATAAAGCTGAGGCCAGCAGCCAATCCCACATTTTGTCAAGGGCTATCGTCGAAAACGAAGCCTGTCATGCTCTAGGGTGCATTGTGTCCCGTAGACCTAGTAAGAACAAGCTGCTTTTCCTTCCCCTTCTCCTCCGTGTTCTTCATCTCCGCCTAGGTATCGTCCTCCTCATCCGAGTTGCCTGCCGCATCATTGCCATCCTCCTCCCCATCCTCATCCTCCGCACCAATACCCGCCGTCGCACCCAGCTCCTTGCAGGTGGAAAGGAAGTCCTAGCTGCGAGTGCAGTTATACTCCGCGCTCAGCTGCGCAAAACTCGGGGCTGCTGGTACCAAACCCATCTTTCAGCATAATACAATTGAAGCCCTTGAGGCTGTCATCTTGCAGAGTGCCCATGATGCACTGGTCGCTATGGATGCCAGTGAACAGGAGCGTCCGGATATTGTTGCGGCGAAGGCACCCGGTGAGCGCAGTCATTTTGTCGCCGCACATGCCGGAGCTGCGGTTCTTGCGGAAGAGGGCGTCTCAACGGGGGGCGCGTACTTGCCCGCGGCAAAGGCGTGGGTTAGGGGGCCTTGGAGATCGGCGTTCCAGGTGTTCTGTATGAGGATTCGACCGTCCTTGACTGTGGTGCCGTCCTCCACTGCAAAGTGACCTGTCCGAGGTCGTCGCTAAGACCCTTCGCGTTCTTCTTCTCGCCGTCGCTGCGGGTCTGTTCGCTGGGGCGGTCGCCGGGAATGAGGTTCGGGAGGCACACCGGGTGCCAGCCAAATATCCGGAGCACGCCGGAATCCATGACCTTGAGGTCGGCGTTGGTCAAGCCCCCAGGTGAGCCAGATGACCTGGATGCCGGCTGTGCAGACGGCGGAAATGGCGTACTTTGTAATGTTGGCTTCGGTCGTTCTGGAAAGGTACAACGTGGTTTCCCAAGGCGCTGGACAGGTTGTAGTTCTGCATGTCGAGTCGATAACAAGCGGGCCGCCTTGGTCGGGTCGATCAGGATATGGGTGTTGACATACTGCAGCACGAGCTGCGGGCGCACATGCTCTGTGTCGGGCGAAAGTGGGTGGGTGAGGTCGAAGCCGTCCTCGGCGTTCTACCACCAGAGGTTATCGCGGGATCCGAGGATGGTTGGCTCTTGTTGCTCATGCTCAACCCGGCGAAAGGCACTGGTGTGGTTCTCGACTACGGCGTCGGCCGTGTCCCGGGGGACGTTCGCAGCGTTGTTGCTGGAGCCTGACATAGTGAATGGGCGAGTGGTTAGATAGCAACGGCCGGGTACGGTAAGGAATCGTAGAAAAGGGGTGATCAATACACATGTAATGGTGATGGTGTTGTATGAGTGAAGAGATGTCTGGCAGACAAGATGCCTGGGCCAAGGTCCTGCGTGGAAAAAGAACTTATGGGCACAGAGATTTTGGTCCTTGGAAGAGGGAAAGAGAAATATGGTCCGCTGGCAAGTTCGAAATTTTGCAGCGTGTGATGTTTTACGCGGCTTGGGATGAAAGGTACCTACTCTGCGAGTGGAATATCGCTTGGTCATAGTGATTGATTACCACCCGTAGGCGCGGCGCCGCTAAGTGCTTGGTGAGTAAATAACACTAGACTAACCAGTGCGAGATACCAGGTGTCTTCCAGTGCCCCGGCTGGTTCCATTGTCAATATATACTACCTAAGTACACTAGAGTCCAAGCCCAGTCTCCAGACTTATTACCTCCCTCTTCCACTGCCATCACCCCGTCCGCTTCCACCGCCACGCGCTGGGGAGGGCCCTCCCTTGTAGTGGCCGTGCTCCCCGTACTTCCCGTACTTCCCATACCCACCTGGAGGTGTGTGCTTGTATTTTTCGTATTCGACGTACTTTCCATACTTGGCGGGGTCCTTGTCCTAGTCTTTGCACTGCTTGTCCCAGTCGTCATTATGGGCCTCAGCCGTGGCGGTGTTAATTAGTGGACGTCGGGCGACTTTATTGCCTTCGGATTGGGTGTTGGCGTCTGCGACAGGGGCTGCTGCAGCGAATGGTAGGAGGGCCAAGGAGAATGTGTTTGACTTCATGATGCTTGTTTTTATTGTCCGGGTGGCTGGCTTTTTCGGCTGTTGGGTATTTATGCAAGGGGAGTGTAGTGATTTTTGTCGTTGACTCTGAGACAGGGCTGTTGCGGATAGGGGAGGAGTCGAGGGAACTAGTATAAGCACCCTGACTTCCATTTCACTTTTAACTGCCCAATGAAGTCGGTGAACTTTCTCGTCTCAGCATGAGAAGGCCTTTGTCACTCTTGGCGGGGTTGTGTTTCCGTTTTGGGAATGTGGTGAGGGTGAGTCACGATCCGGGCCGATCTTGAGGCTGCATCCGTCTCTCAAAAACGCCGACGCATTCACATTGGAATCGGTCACCGCGGGCAAAAGTTGTTTGAAGTTTTGCCCTTGACCTTCCAGTGCTGCCTCTCAGCACGGGTGGATAATTATCATATCACATAGGATGGCAGTAGTGCGGCACTGGAAGCCTGTGAGGGTTTGAAGCTCTCAACCTACTAGTCCAACTTTGACAAACATGCTTAAGAAAAGACTACATTTTGAAACTGAGGCTCTGCCTCTAATCCGCCTCAGATCGGCTCACCAGAAAAGCATCCAAATCTTGACCTTCATGCAATCTCTGCTTGGCAGGCTCACAATTGCACGGCACGAATCGTCCTCTGATGAAAATCAAGGTGAATCTCGGTGGTCCTCGTGGCGGCATCCGCTGAGTCACTGGAGATCTGAACCAGATGCTTTTCAGACCATTGCAGTTGGTTCAACATACTACCTTGTATCACGCGACCAGGCTCCGATTCCAACAGCGTAACTGGCGTCAAAGACTGAGCGTGATTTCGTTATTAGTGCACTAAAATCACCTAGCATCTGCAGAGAATGGAGAAAAGAGCAGCAACCCTGCTTACCATGTCCGCTCCGAATGTTGTGCTTTTCCCCGACTGTCATGTCTTGTGTTATTGTGGCATGGCCTGCTTGTTGTCCGCGGAAATTGCAGCTCTGGTCTGCCCAAGGTTCCTCTGTGGGTTGCTGTTTTGGAAGCTGACCATCTTTGACCTCTTCCACGTTTAGTGGCTCTGGCACAAGAACGGCATGGATACCGCTCCAAGCTTCGTCGTAAGGTGCTTGTGCTAGCAAAAGAGCAAGCGAGGTGCATGGTCCATCGGCGGGAGTGTGTGATCTGCCGCCACCCGACTTAGTCCGGGCCTTGGCAAGGGTCAGAACAGCGCTGGATTGTTGGCGGCTGTTTGGTAGCTTCACCACTCTCTTGGGTCTGGACATCGTTGTTGGAACACGTGGTGGTCTTGATCGCGGGTTTGGGTGCCTCGCCAGCATGCCGGGTTCAAACTCTAGTATCGGATTCCCACGGACTAATATCCAAAAACTAAAAAGACTCTAGGTTAATAGTGCAGAAGGGCTTCATCTTATAGTTGGCCGCCTCGGTCGCTGGCACCAGAGGAGAGTCCCTAACCAATGGTAGCCTCAGGCTCGGCAGCTCCGGATTTGATAAGCCTAAATTAGAACAAAACAACCAACTACCTTTCCTGGGTAGCTCAATGATCGATCGCAAAGAGTAGCCTGGGAGGCTTCGCAATCAATCGTTGAGCTAGTCGGAAAGGGCTGTTGGTATTTTTGCTTTTTCTTTTTGCCCAATTTTGTTTCTCGCGACACCAAGCTGGTAATTAATTAATTACGACAAATATTGCGAAGGCCTTCCAGGAAAATCCGAAAGCAATTAACAGGGAAAAAAGATGTGCAAGTGGCCTCACACAAACCTCGAACTTCTATGCCCACTTTACGGATGTTGGCCATTTCAGGTACCGATGGATCATGGCGGTAACCCTTCCCCCTTTCCCGTCGTGTGTGTGGCCTTACGCAAAACTGCGGCTCGACGGGAACACAAGAAGTCTTCCAGCTTTGTTTTGGCCTCAATCCCATGGCCTCACACTGGCGGGACCTGGAATTGGCCAGGGCTGCAAGGCAGCAACGACCTGCAGGGGTGTGCTCACCGCGAGCTCACAGGCTGGGCGACCCTCAAGACACGGGGAAATCGCCAGCGGGCTTTGCAGTTCCCTTGTATCGAATACAAGCATTTATGCGCTGGCCTCACACCAATCCATGTAGCTGATACCTAAACGGGGCACGCCTCAGCTTTTTGGATTAAAACCCCAATCTCGGTCGCCGCCCACTCTTTTTCGTCGCCTCCACTTCCATCTTCTTCAACACTCCGTTATTTCCTCCCGAGCGGTGTTCTCCCAAACAGTCTCTTTTCCGCGTTGGATAACCAAGGGGAGTCGGCTTCGCGCCGTGTACTCCCCGCTGTCTATTATCCGCTTGAACTGGAACCAGTCACGCCCGACAGGTTCGATACGCCCCCTCGGACAATCCCTCGTCGTTCCACGCACCATCACGCGCCATCACACGGCCTGAACCTCATCAAATCTTTGTTACGCTTTCGCGGGGAGCTCGCCCCGCGGTAACCACATAGATAGCCGCCACCATGGTCATCGCCTAGCGTATCGTGGCTCCCGCCACAGCCCAAGCTCGACATCGTCACGCCAGAATCTCGAATATGGACCTCAGAATTGTGCTTCTCTCCACCTCGACCAGGCATGGAACCCGGTCAGCCAGGACGCCGTGTTGGGTGCTCTTTGGGGCACACCATGGGATTCGGAGGCCTGCCTCTGCTCAGTCACTCCAGTGATCCGGCACAGGATGGACAACGAGTGCCTCGATCCCAGGTGGTTGCGACTGCACCCAACACAGGATTCTGCTGACATTCCCTTCTTGGATCCTGATTTTCTCTTCGACATTCCCAACGACCTTCCGATCGCGCAACACCCGCATTCGCCCGCTGCCACCCAGTATTACAGTCCTCCTACCACGTCCCCTTCCCAGACATTGACAGGTCTCGTTCGGCTCCAGCCAGCTGCTGCCGGCGGTAGAGGCAACCAGTCAGTCCCAGTGGTCCTTCAGATCCCAGCTACCAGTGCCGGAACAACGCCATCGAGCGACGACTCATTCACATCAACCCCTGGCCAAGACACGCCTGCTTCCGGCACGACGACAACTGGACTGCCCGCCGCTGACACGCCTCTCACGGAGCCTGACAGCCTTCCTCGAGACGACAAGACCTCCTCAGCATCACCGCCAGATTGCGAAAACACAACCAAGCCTTCGCTGCCTGCGCGATTTGTCTGTCTCGAGCAAGACTGTGCCAAGTCACCCCCACAATTCAGCAGCCAGAAGGACCTAGACCGACACTGCGACTTGGTTCATAGCATCAGCGAAATCTGCTTCAGATGTCCCTGTGGCAAGCGCAACAACAGGAAGGACAACCACGACCGGCATGTCCGCAAGTGTCGGAACACTACCACGGCGTCCTATCTCTGCCGCTGTGGTGCCGAGTCAGACGACGCTCCAAGTCATTTGGAACATATTTCCTGCTGGAACAGACGAGTTAGCTGTAATACCCGACCCGAAAATCGAATGCTTTGCAACGTCAACACCTAAGTTTGCGGAAAAGCCGTAGGATGATGCTGGAGACCCGCCCCCGACTTTCTTCGCCTACGATTGATAGATAAAGACGCTCTTTTTTCCCTTATTTTCTGTTTCAATTTATACCAGCATAGCGAGGGTGGGGAAAGTTTTGGCTTTATGCCTTGGCGGCAGGGCCTACCTGCGTTCCTTGCGGGTAGTTCGAACCGCCACGATTTTCTTATCAGCATCGTACCAGGGGCGGAGCATCAACTATTTTTATTTCTGAACATCATGAGAGGCCCCCGAGTGCAATGTAACCCAAAGCACTACCTACGTCGAGCCTCATCTATCAATCGTATGCGAAGCACACTCTCTGATTTCCCTTTTTCGAAACATTCTGGCTCGGATGACTGTCCATCAACGGCTGTGGTTGGATTGCACGTGGTTACGATGGTCATTGCCAAAAGAGTAAGGCGGAGGATATCTGGTTTCTTTTGTTTTGTTTTGAATACCTCCGTTTACACTTTTTTTGGGCACGAACCATGGCTGAGTTCGCGGTTAGACGGACAATTTGGGGTAATTGCTCTAGATTTCTTTTCGGGTTCTGGGTCTCCCTACTATCAGGGATTGAGTAATATGGGGTTCACACAAGGACGGCAAGCACGCGGGTTTAGCTTGAGTGGAAAGAGGCGGGAGGATCATGCTGAGGAACCCGTTTCACCGGTTTGTAAGGCTCCCAGGTCTAGAACTAGAAGAGGCCGAACCACATCACTAACGACGAAATCCAGGATCGCGGAATGAAACTTCTTGGACAGTTTGCTCTCAAAACGACAACTATCGTCTAGAATAGACACTAAAAAGCAACTACCTCCACGCAATACATATTTATATACCTTGGTTCACTCGACGGTCTTGGCGCTCTCGTTTTATTCTGGTCCTTGTCATATACGATGGTGCCAACTTTCGCTAACGGGCATCAACAATCACACAAGCGTCCCGGCTGACTTTGCGAATCTGAAGGATGCATATACCATTTCTTGAAAAAAGCTGTGTGTTTACCTTGCCTATTCGCATTACCCCTATTTCGCCCCACCCCCTGTTTGGGATCATGATGGCGCTACGGGTCCAAATGCCCACAGAAAAGGCTAGACTGGGTCAGAGTAGCAGTCACCAGGGTTTGTCTTGGAATTAATTTTAAAAATGGCCTCGTTGCTTTTCGCGCCCCCTCCCAGTGTGCTACTCGACTTTCACTCTCTTACCATTTCGTGGCGGTCCTCGTTGTCGTCATCATGAAGATACGAGGCGGCCGCATCATCACGGCTCTCGCGTTCACGCGCCTAGCAGTGGCACTTCCAGACTGCGTGGTACGTTGTCATTGGTTGTTCATCTACCGACATAAAACACCGAATAATACAGACCTTCTAACTCCAGAACCCCAGGGCAAATGCTACGATGACCCCGAGATAATCCAAATCTCCACCCCGTGTCGCGCGGACGACTCGAAATGCATCTGCTCCAACGCGGGGACTGTCACCAGCTATGTGTGCTGCATGCGGAAGGCGTGCAACGATGGCGACTACACCAAGGCCGCCGATTCGTTCATAAAGATGTGCGCGGACAATGGAGTGACCACAGCCATGCCCGCAGAGCTCCTTTGCACCACCAGCCTTGCCACTGGCCATTCCAGTGTGGCTTCCCCGCCGCTCACCAAGACGGCCTCCGAGTCGGCGGTCACGAGCCTGCCGGCTGCCAGGATAACCTCGGCGCCTGATTCGGTGACCATCAGCTCGTCGACAACGCTGGGAACGCGGTCGACAGTTCTGGGCTCTTCTATGAGCAGTGGAGTACCAACTTTGACTACCTCCCTGCCAGCAACCAAGACGTCCGGATCAGGTACCGCGGCGAAGGGGGGCGCTGGCGCTGGGTTCGTGGTGCTGGTGTTGGCGGCGATGGCGTACCTTGTCTAATACACACCGGAGTGAAACGAGACGAGAAGGGTGGGAATGTTGGTCTGACGTGTGGCATGACGGCTAGGGGTAAAAGGAGCTCCCGGGGATAGTGAGCTTTGGTAGACGTTTCGAGCTTCAGGTTCCCAGACGAGGTAGAAGGGGTCTGATGATGAGACATACAAAGGTGTATATAATTATAGTATAGTCACTACTTATGGTGCGGACCAGTGAGGATTCAATTTCGTGTATATATGGTTCTTGAGATGCTCCTGTTTAAGATATGACAAGACTAGAAATTAGAGGGGGGTTCAACACTGTAATTACACATCACACAATGGAGTGAAACTCAACATGGCCAGGAGTTAATGAAGACATGTTGAAGTAGTATCTAGACAGGACATTGTTCCCCTCTGAGATGGTTACTCGATTCAAGAGCGTACTCGAAGCGGGGGTGGTGGCAAGTTGGTCTGATCCAGTGCTAATTGCAAGCCATGCTGGACGGGCCTGTCTAGTCTAATAATAGGATGCTGAGGATGGGGAAGGCAGGCAGTTAATAAGGAGGGTGACCCATTCGGGGGATAAATTTTAATTAGCGCAATAAAACGAGCACGACAACAGTGAGGCAACCATTGGTAAGGTAGGCCCCGCATCATCCCCACCGAGAGCGCCACTTGGACGCCATACTGGATCGAGGAGTCACTCAAGAGTGACTCCCCGATCTGGCAAGACATCTACCCCAAGTCGCGGCGCCCCCCTTCAAACTTCTTTCTTCCCCAATCTGCTTTCTCTCGGATTTGTGGCAGGTGGGATGGAAAGAGATCCTGGAATGAAAGCTTTGAAGCAGGAAGAAGAAGAAGAAAATCGACAAAACGTTCATCAAGGCATTATTAAGTAACAAAGAACACACCAACAGGGGAAATTCCTCCCAACCTCCAATTAGGTATCCCAGACATCATAGTCGCAAAATCTACCATTGCCGAATGAGTCTTCTCAACGCACAAGCGCTAAACGCCTAACATTCAGGGTTCTCCCATTGGTATCCATTCGAGCTAAATGCTGAAAATTAGTGAGTAAACCCCCTAAGAAAGTCGATGTAATTAATGAGGTGATTACAGTCACTAACCTCGGACACCCAGAAAGCTAGCTAGTGTTGCGCCATGTCCTTCAAGTAGTCACGATATTCATCTCGAGTCCTGACATTGAGTGGTTTGTTGATTGGCAAACAATGAGGGTTCTGGCGGTGGTGGAAGGAATTGGCTCTTGAATCGCCCATTGCGTTTCCTGGCGGCATCGTGAAAAAGGTGGTGGGGGCTACCGGACGGCACCGTAGGCAAGGCGATGTGTGCAGCAAGTGTTTCGATTGAGCGAGGGTCAAGAACGCGACCCACAGAGACAGTGCGGCGATGACAAGGCGGAATGCCAAGAGCAATGGCAACAACGGCATCCGGGGTGAGCAATTCCGGTGTCTGAGGTGATGCGGACGACATAGTTATTATGGGGGGAGAGGCTTTGGCGGGTAAACGAAAGAATTGGGAAACTGTTTGGGGATGTGTGATGTTTTATAACTGAGGGTGGAAGAAGGACCGTTGGCGTTTTTCATGAGTTTTCTGCCAGGGGTCTTTTGGGAAAAGCAGTTGGAAGAGGGCGAATTTGGAGGCCCGTGTTTACAGTGCAACCCTAACCCTAGGCTTTATTGGCACTGTCTTGGGCGGTCGCTGAAGGCTCACGATATAAGGGGGGTAAGCGCTAAGCTCCAGCGAGAATCCGCGGCGGTATACACTAGCAATCGATACCTGAATTTGCAGCGAATGGTCTTGGGCTCACGGCAAGGATCACAGACACTGGGGGCGGGAGTTGGACGTGGCGCTGACAGGCCACAATTGAAGCCAATCAGAGTGCGCGACAAGCTCAGGCACTTGGGAATTGCTGTCCAACGTTGGCGTTCTGACACGTGAGAGATCGTGGGTTAGTCTGAGCTTTTTTCTAACCCACTCTCCCCAGAGAGTAGGCCTCAAAATCGTTAGCTGAGTCAAAATCATTGGCCAAAACGAATTTGTATGGAAAGTACTAACAAATAACAAATATTATATTTTAATTTACATATTCCTTATTATCTACCTCATAGAAAAATATGAAGAAAATGGTAATATTTTTTAAATATTCTTTTTAATTTAAGTATATTTTTTATATTTTATTTTAATATAGTTTATTCATTAATTTACTGAAATACAATAGTATTTTTATTTTAATTTTTATTTATAAAATAAATCAAATAGCTTGTATTACTATAAATCCTTAATTAAAATTAATATAAATTTAATTATAACTTATTAATATATATATCTACCTTTATATACATTTTTATTAAAATCACTTCATAATTGAGCTTCATATTTTAAATTATATATAATATACATAGAAATTTCATACTAAACCCATACAAAATTGCTCTGGCCAACGATTTTGGGGCCCACTCTCTGGGGAGAGTAGGTTGAAAAAAAGCTCAGACCAACCCACGATTACCAATTTGGTTCGTTTCGGTCTACCACCAGGCCACGCTGCAGTTCGGAATCGCATGTCAGCGGAGATGGTTGTTATCCAGCTTACGGGTACTTAAATTGTTGGGCAACATCGCCAAGGAAAAGATCACCTGTAGGTTGTAAAAATGAGACAAAGAAAAAAATTTGGTTTTGTTTTTATTAATAGCTTCTTAAACAATAGAATGCGTTGTCACAACTTCCTCATGCTTTGTTGAGAGACAATGCCTCAACTCGACTCGACATCCAAAGAAGCATTCGTATATAAAGGCTTGGTCCCCCGAAAGTGCGCTGCCTCGTTGGGCATTTCACTGAAAAGAGTTCAGAATCAAACCCAGAATTATTTTTACAACTTCAGCTAATACAATCCAAATTACGAAACCCTCGCAAAAATGGGTCGGATTGTCGAGTACTGCATTGGTATAAAGGACAAATACTAGGTGAGTATTTCCGACCAAGACAAGGTCCTAGACGCCAATGGAGCCCCCACCCGAGTCTAAAAGGCGTACAACGGCAAAGGCAAAGTGTTTGCGTGCAAGAAGCTTGCTGATGTCACGGCAGCAACATTTGCGCTCGTCCAGCACCCACACATTGTAGCGTATCAGGATATTTGCTTCAACGAGCGCTATCTGATCACCAAGTGGTGCTCACATGGCCAACTCACTTATGAGACCATCCGACGAGATTATCCCAGCAACACATATTCTGACATACTGACGCTGGGTTGGCAGATGCTGAAGGCGCTGGCGTATTTGCATGACACGGCCGGCATCCTCCACTTCGACATACACCCAGAGAATATCATGGTCAGAGCCCGCACTCCCCAGCTCGTCTTCAAACTTACAAACTTCGACATAGCGTGCGAGAAGACGAACATTCGGCATTCAGGAATGAAGCTATCCCGCAGCGATGCCATGTACGTAGCTCCCGAGGTGCGACCGCTCAATACCCTCACAGCAGATGTAAGGCTTGCCGACCGATGCGACGTCTACTCACTCGGCTATACTCTTATCGGCATGGCTGTGGCAGGAGATGTGTCGCCTGATATCGGAGACCTCAAGAACAAAGTCGGTCAACATCTCGGTATTTCGCAAGGCGGCTTCAACACGGCTGAACACCCCCTTTTCAATCTGCTGGGGGCCATGGTTGATGACGAGGCTCGGCACCGGGCAACAGTGCAGCAATGTCTCGACTACATCCGAGCAAACATGCCGCAGGCCATTCCCCAGGCCCCGGCTCCGAGTCCGCCTCCAGCTCCTTTTCAGAATCCGCTGCCACCATATGACCCCGACGATGACTTGTCCTCCCAAAGCGGGAACGACGACGGCAGTGGCCATGGCAGCAATAATGGCAACAATAATGGTAATACGAATGGCAACGGCAATGAGCCTCCCTCTGCGACTGCCTCGATCGACATGGCGACAACTACGTGGATTCCATTCATTGACCCAGATAATAATACCACAATAAATGGAACCAGTGGATCAGATCCGTCGCAGCAGCAGCAGGCCGGGCAGCAGAATGGGGAGCAGAAACAGCAGCAAAATAAATATCAGGAACAAAACAATTCTCACCAGAATAAAAGAGGTGGAGGTGGCCGCGGACGCGGACGCGGTCGTGGAGGTGGAGGCGGAGGCGGAGGACGAGGTGGAGGAAACCAGCAAGGGAACCAGCAAGGGAACCAGCAAGGGAACCAGCAAGGAAACCAACAAGGAAACCAGCCTGACCAAAATGGAGGCGGAAACCGAGGAAATGGTCGTCGAGGTAGGGGAGGAGGAAGAGGCAGAGGCGGCGGCCGAGGCGGAGGTGGAGGTGGAGGTGGCAAGAACTGGAATGGAAACCAGTGATGTCCCGTAATTTTTCCTAGACACACTGATGGTTGAAAGGGACGTTACTTGACGTCTAATCCTACCACGTAGTGAAGACACTAAATCAGTAAAAGTCGAAACATATAAATGGCTTAATATCATTCAGTGAATTCAAAGGAGTGTGACAAAAAGATCACTCCCCTCGGTTGGGGAAGAGGAGAACACAGCAAATCCCAGACTGGATGAACCGTGGATTGAACACGGGACCTTCTGTAGGCGCAGGTTTGATGATGCGAAACAGAAATGATACCACTGGACCATTCGCCCTGTGTTTGCTTGCGTGATAGCGTTTGTTGAAGATGGATCGAGAATCAGAGTTGATCCGTGTATGTTGTGGAACTGGAACTGGAACTGGAACTGGAACTGGAACTGGAACTGGAACTGGAGTTGGGACTGAGAATGCGGCATTTTGGTTCCGAGTCATGGAGGTTTGCAATGGCCGAGACGATGTTGGCTTTGTCCGTTGCGCCATTCTCTCCAAGGACCAAAGGTTGCCATGAACAAAGAAAAGTGAGACCAGGCACAAAGCAAGTTAAGGAATCGTGATATGAAAATAGTCTCATGGTAATCTGAGCTTGAGAGCATTGTCTGGGCCGTAGCCACAGTCCTGCTTTCTTTTCGGTGTTTTGAAAAGCACCTACGGCAATATGCCAGGAAGTCGCAACTCCCAAGGCCTGAGAGTGGGAGGGGAGGACCGATATACTGAGTCTTGGAACTTGAAGTAATTTGTTTGCCATTTGAAAACGCCAACCGATAAGATTCGGTCTAAACTGTTTGTGCTTGTTATTGCCCATGGAAACACAAGCGACAAACCCAAAAGTCATTCCACAAATAAGCCATTTCTCTTGTTCAACGCCGGGCTGTAAATACAATGACGTGGCTCTTGCGCTTTTCAGCGTCTCTTCCCTCGTTGGGTCATTTAATAAAGGGTCTTATTGCGCCTAGTCAGAGACGACTAACCTAGTAATAACCTCGCTGCATCCAAGCCACCTTCCACTTAATATTTCAACGGCCGTATGTGAACTCTGCAATTGCCCTCATTAGCCCCCGCTTCACCGACCGTCCTCAAGTGTTTCGCAAACTCGACACACTCCGCCACTATCTCGCGAGGAGACTTGACCCGTGTCTCGTAGTCGAAGCCCCGCTCCATCAAGTCCAAGTACTCGTCGGCTCCGGGAACTTCCTTCGCAATCTGGCTTATATCGGGTCCTCTCTCAAGTCCAAGGTGCCAATCTATCCGCTGTCGAGCCGAGTCCAGACGTTCCCAGTGAGCCCAGTGGTCGCGCAGTGCGCCGTCGGGGACAGCGTTTATGGTTGGAGTTTCCTCATGCAGGTTCGGGTCGGCGAGGATTAGTGGCTCGCCGTACTTGTTGACAATGACACACACGGCACAGGGCAGCTGGGGATTGGCCGCAGTGGCATGCGGCGTCGGGTAAGGTGCCACTTTGGGCTCTTAGGCGTCGGGTAGGTTGGTATGGAGAGGTGCGATGGAGCCGTCGAGGCAGCACTTCCAGCCCGCTGGCCGGAGTCGGCCGGTCATGAGGTTCAACCCGCCGACGAGTCAGATTGGCTCCGTGCATAAGCTGGCCAGCTTGCACGACGGCATCAACAGATGCTCGCATTTAGAAACGCGCCTGCCGAGTGGTGATGGGATTTTGATGTGGTTGTTGTTATTGCCGAGCTTGACGGGGTGCGTGCCCAGGCAAGAGGGTTGAATTTGGAAGCCATCGCTGGAAAGTGCTTCATGTGGGAGAACGGCTCCCAGTTGGTAGTTTTGAACAGTGCAGAACCAAGTGTTTAGCTTAATACCGACTTGAATATTGCTGAGTATGAGGGGCTCTAGACGAGCCATCATGTTCGAGTTTTCCCGGGGTTGAATACGATACTGGTTGGTTGTTAGGGTGATGAGCAGGCATCTTCAGAAACAGGCATATGAGAGAGTGAAGTTCTGAGCAAAGGTCTGGCCAGCGCCGCGAACAAATCTCCTGTTTCGAAGCCAAGAATGAAACTGTAATTACTACCTGCGATTCGTTCTCCAGAGCAGTCATTCCAATCTGTATTGAAGATCGCCGTACCACCCAGCAGTTTGTTCGTCACAGAGCCTTATTTATTCCCGTCTGTATTTTCAACAGCTGAACCTTGAAGAGCATCTGAACCCACGCTGGAGGTATGTTTCCACTTCACCTGGCCATTCTACTGCCTCGTGGCCGAGGGACTTTTGCATGACACCAGGACAACTCCCTTATCAATTGCTGACTTTTAAGGATGGCTACCCAGAAAGCAAAATTATAAAAGTTTGGCCCCGAAAGTCGGAACTTAACATTGTCTGGGTGGAATATCCGTGTGGGAGAAAGGGGAGGGGAGGGAAAATCAAGAGAAGTTTAGAGTTCGGTAAATTCAACAATGTTTGCACAGTTAACTAATTATCACGAGACTGCCATTACACAGATACAAACAAACCTTGGTGGTGTTTTACATGTCACGGATGGGGAGACCCCGAAACTTCCCCATAATTGTTCTTGCGAACACATAACCAGGTGATGTTAAAGGGTCCTTTTCTTTTCGGGGCCAGCAGCCCCTTTTTGCGTTTATATTTTCCCCCAAGAATCATCAATCATTACAATGAGGTTTGTTTTATCGTTGCTAAGCGCCCCAACCCTGCACTTAGCCATGGCTAACAACCAGTTACGATAAATGAATGCCATAACAACATAGCCGCTGTAAATGCTACTGATTCCTAGTTAGTATGTTATGTCAGCATGTCTCCTCTCCAGGAAATCCTCCTCCTACTCGTGGTGGTGGTGGTGGTGATAGTGATGGTGGGTCTGATAATGGTACTGCTGCGCTTGCTGCTGGTGATGGACAATCCGGGAAACTGCGTATGATGGGGGACGAGGGTCGTTAGGGTTGAAGGCAGGGGGGGAAATGTCATCGACTGGGGCGGGGGGCTGGCGGGAATGGGCTAGTGGGCAGTGGCTGGAGCAGGGGCGGATTGGTGAAGATTGGGGTTGGCTACTGGGTCGATGTGTTGAAATGTACGGTGGCGGGTGCGAAAGCGCCAGGTAGCGACCTCGAATCCGTATCCAGCGATGAGCCTCATAGATCGGCGGAAGCTACCGTGGAGAGTTGGGTTGTGGTTGTGGTTTCGTCGTGTGATGTGTCGGAAAGCTCTGCGGAGGGATCCTGATCTGGGGGGTTGAACATGATTGCCACTGGGCTGTAGGGGGTTTGGGGGATACCACTCCTCGGCAAGTGCTTGAGCAAATGGGATCTCAGATTGGGTATCGTCGTCGCCAGACTGGGTGTCGAAACTCTCGATGGGTGATAATGGTGCGGGTGGTGGTGACGGTCGACCGACGTATGGGGGTGGTGAAAGACGGGGGATGAAGGAGTATGGTCCAGGGGTCCAGGGTTGCCGGATCCCGATCCTTGGCCGACGGCTTGTCGGTCGGGATGGAGAGTCATGGTCAAAGTATCGAAGTTGTCGATGCTGATGTCGTCGAAGCTCGCGATGTTGTCGAAGGTGATGGTGTTGCCGAGGATGATGATGTTGTTGAGAATGTGATGTCGTAAGGAGGAAAAGTTAAGAGAATACCGGGGGCTCAAGGAGTATTTATACCCAGAGATCTGAGCTGTTGACTAAGGCAGTAAGCCAGGACACCATGATAGTTCGGCGGAGTTTGAGTGAATTAGACTCGATTGTCGACGAGCTTCTCTTGTCGTCGGTGAGGGGTTGGAAGCTCACTCAGTCGCTGTCTTGAGGGGTCCGTGAATGCTAATGAGAGGGTCAAAAGAAGGCACTAGATACACACTCACAGCTCCCCTCACACTTCAAGCGGGGTATTACTTGAATATAAGGCATGCCGACGTTGCAAGATGAACAGTGAAGACACGAGCATTACATATCACGAACTTTTAGACAGCTTGTTCACTGTTGCCTATTCTAGGCCATTCAGGATTCACAACTGACTCGCCTTTGAACAAGCGGACTGTTCCGTCAAGTCTCCTCCTACTATTTACATTTATATGAGCTAGTCAATCTTCTAATTATTACTTTCAATAAGCACTATTTGCCAGAGTGTACTTGTGTCTGCTATCGGTCAGCCGTCCGTCCCTTTAGCTCAGTCGTCTGTGCTGCAGTAGCGAGAAGTTTCTCAGCCGGTGGCCCCGGATCGTTAACTCGACACTCCCTACACATTCGAATGGGGTATTATATATACTAGAAACAACTAAATACTGATTTGTAATTGACTCTATGGCCGATCAGCAACATGATTTCCCGAACAACATGAAAAGGAGCCGAACAATCGTTATGTACAGTTCACAGAACCGGCACCTCAGGCACGGAATGATCTCTCTCCCTCTTCAACTGCTACTCCGAGTCTTCAAGAAAACAACGATAGAAGATTTTGGAACCGTAATGGGCTTTCTTACTGTCATAGAGCACACCTACCCCTAACTAGGATGCCGACCTTCATTCACCACTGACTTACTACTTATCAAGATAGCACAGAGGCTGCACTACCTGAGATCGACGTTTACCCCTCTTTAATGAAGTTCTTTTCAAGACAAAAGTTCTAGAAGGTGGCAGAATCTCAAAAGCCACGCCCTTCTGTTTACAGTGTATACATCAACAGAGACCAAAGCCTGCCCTATTCACTGATCGGGAGAGACAGCGCCAGAATGTGTTGGAATTCCATAATCCTTGTCCACCCCTATCAACCTTCTATGCACGATTCCCATGACACTAGTACAATGAACCGTAATTGATGTCCGTGTCTTGGCGGTGGCTAATCGGAGGCAGACGTTGATTGTCGGGCCAGAGCGGAAGACCGAAGAACTCCCGCTCAATGGCACTAACCCATGCACGTGTTGCCCTGAACTCAACGGAGCCCCTGATCGAAGAGCCGACCGAGGGCAACGAGGACAGGGTCTTTCCGTCAAAGCCGAGTACCTTGGGAGAATGGTACATGTAAGCTTAACTCTCCTGGAATATAATGGCCAGGGAAGCTTTTGATCGTTATGTCACCTAGAACCACCACATTGACCCATCATAGAGGTGTATTTAAATTCTCGTTCGGAAAGTAGCGCTCCTTCCGCCATATCTTTACTCGTTCTTCTTACTTTCCAGATGATTGGCCTGGCCGCCTTTCCTCAGCGGGTATCTCTTGGGCAGGCCAAAATGTCGCAGTCCCCATAAATACATACAGCTATATAACAAGGCCTCAACACCACGAATTTCCAGCGCGTTCGGGTCGTGATAGTGATTATCTCTAATGGGATTTAGTGAGGTCTGGGAAATCTGTAACAGGCTTGCTGAGTAACTGGAGGAATCGGGAATGCCAAGTATTGGCATTTAAAAGTTCCGATTGGCAAACAGCGACGTCTTCTCCACCCAAAGAGATATCATTCCGAAGTCGTCAATCTTTACCATCACTGCGACAGCCATTTGGAGCACTGATTTGAAGCCTGGAGGCCGGCGATTTTCTGCCCCGCAGTAGACAACTCGGAATTGAGACAAGCCAGCTATGGCTCCTTATAATTATACCAAATAGTCTATGTGTAAGGAAGCTCCGCATATGTGTTTGGATGAAGGGACGCGCGGCGCAAATAAACGGTATGATGAGCCCATGTGAAAGTTGGTGATTACATGAATGGCAAGAAGCGCTTCAAACATACCTCCATTCAGCCTGTGAAACCACTGCATGCCTCTGCTTCTCCTCCTTCAACAGTCTGGAGGCCTGTCTTCCAGCGATCAAATCCTCCACCGACTTGTCGAGCATCTCGATGTACTGTCGCAGCCAGCTTACCCCACCATTCTGAATCGTTACCGGCGCCTCCAGAAGACCGTCGTGGAACTGTATGAGATCGCTGCGCATCTCGCTCATCTTCAGAACTGTCATTGAAACCACCCTGTACGCTTGGTCCGCCTCCTTATAGAACGCCGCACACATGGCGATCTTGTCGTCGAAACTCGTCATTTTCTCGCGGTATGACTGCAAAATCATCTTTCAGTACGACTCTTCCTTCAGTCTGTCTCTTTCTAATGCCTTTCTGTCACCGAGGACAGTGCTGGCGACGTTGTCGAGGACCTCGAGGAGCTGCTGCAGAGTGTCACGGGTCTCGCGCATCTTCACGAGCGCTCCACTCACCTTCTTTTGGACCTGATCTGCCATACCAAGAAAGGTCTTTTGTACCTCGTCTTCAGTGCTTGCAACACCAATGGGGAATCCGAGACTGGCTTTGAGAAAGTCTTTGAAAGGCGCGAGAGCGGACGATTTCTGCCCCTCAATCTGGCCAAGCTCATCCGAGGCCCAACGATTGATGTTGATGGTTTCGTCGACAGCTCGGTTGATTTGCGAAAACATATCTTGAAAACCGTCGATGGCGTGATTGGCGAGCTTTCGATAATCTCGGAGAAGAGGCAAAAGCAGCTCCCTAGAATAAAAGGATAAAGTGTCAGTACCGAGGTATTGGAACTATTGGGGAATTTCCCACTGTGAGCAACGACATATTACTTACTTTGACGGCAGGTCGACGGCTGACACTTGAATAATCATACCCCGCATACTTCCCTCACTTATCAGTAGAAGGGAAGGCAGCGCAGCACTGTTGGCCCCCAACGCTTGCATCTCTGCAAGCCTCGAGCCGTAATCGAGCCCGTCGCGGTAGAACTCAAAGGGCTTTGATGGGCGGTTGGGAACTGGGGCAGGTGGCGGGCACATTGCCAAGTAGGAGTAGGATCGGGGCAAGAGGCAAGGGATAGTAGTGATGGCTGATGCCACTGCACCAAAGGCAGTGAGTACTGGTGCCATGGCACCCAGAACGGGATTGACCAATGCAACACGGACATATTTCATCAACAAGAAGAGGACAATGAAAATCAAGATCAACCCCACTGGATAGATCAAGAACTTCATGATGATCATGAGGAGGGTCGTTGCCTGGCGCAAAAGTTCCATCAAGACCTTCATGGCGATTTTGAAACGGGACATTCCCGAGTCCAGGCATCCCTGAATGGGCTTCCAGAACTTGGACAATTCCAACGACATCTGACGCAGGTTCTCTCCGAGGGCGACGACTGCAGCACCTGTTAGTATGGATCGGCAATGGTCTGGTTGTTTACACGTCTTGTGTCAGGATACTTGCCAGCCTCCGGCTCATCGCTCTGTTGCGCCTGCTCCTCCGCAGGGAACGAACAACGTGCTCTCTTTGGGTCATAATGGCAATTGGCGCATGAACCTTGAGCCACACCATCAATAGCCACGCAATTGGTGAACAGGCCCTTGCCCCCCTTGCACCATTCGCATTCGTTCTGGTGCATTTTCGCACAGCCCTTGATCATCATCAGGATCGCCTCACAGTTGGGTCCATTGCTGAGGACCGGCTTGCCACGGGTCTGGATCGTCTCTTGGTGGTCTTATATTGTAATTTCAATCAGATACCTGCATGTCAATATATTCATTCAAATGCCGATTAATACTTACAGGCATAGCCATGAGAATCTTGGTGTCAGGAGTGTTGATCTTCAGTTTCTTCACTTCGTCATAGACCTGCTGCTTGATGTACAAAGACACTGATGTAGGCTTCTCGGTTCCCTCGTCATTCGTCTCGACCTTCAGCTCTTGTACCGGCTTTGATGCAGGCTTGTTGCTCCCATTGCCAGCCGTGTCATCCTTGGGCGTCTGGTTACCGTGCCAGCTTTCAGTCCTGTTCCCTTGCAAGAAACCCATCTCGGGGGGCGGGCACTGAGCGAGCGACTCACATAGCGGGTGGCTTGTTACTGAAACAGATGCTGATGCCGATGCGAGATTGTCGGTCTCGGTGCCATCCGAAGAGGCAGGGGAAAGGAAACCACGATGGCTCAAATTATAGCTAGGTGTAGCCATCTTGATGGACCTCAAAGAATTCGACAGGAGGGGAAAATTTGACTTGGGGCTGGCGTGGTTGGGCTTGGAGTGAGTGAGCGAGTGAAAGTAATGTCCCTTCAATACACAGGACAATGGGATTAAATAGTCCTATATATTGCCACACCAGACCACAGCCTCCCACCCAGCATTGCTCGAAATAACTCGAAGACCTCAAATACTGCCAAAAATAGAGAAAAAGGTGAGAGAGGTCCTCTCCTTACGATGCCTGCGCCTTTGTGTACTAAATACCAGATCCTTCCACCCAAGCATCTGCGTGAAGCTGTGAAACTTTGATCATCAGAATCAAGCCGAGGCGCGATGTTTACATGACGAAGGAAGAGGTCGGCCAACCGCTATGGGAATATCTCACACAATAACCTGCACTCATAACGAATTATGAATCGTCATACGACTTTTCGATGAAGAAATATGTGTGTGGCGGCGGCATGCTCATCAGCTTGTGCCTGTTTGGGATATTCTCGCCTGCTAGCTTCAACACTATGGTCGCTTGATGACAATCCTCACAACCCTGCAGCCGCCACGGTCAAGCCAAGTTCCAAGTAGAGCGAAGGCCAAGAATCAGCCATGTTATGCAAGCGGCCGTATTTGTTGTTCTGGCCCCCATGTAGCGCCTTTTGGCTGGCAGACCAGCATGGATGCGGAAGCAAAGGTCCTAGAACCTCCATCATTGGGCGCTTATTAGTTCCTCGCCGGCGGGACCATTCTGACAATACAGTTCGGCTGGTTCTCGACATAAAAATCCTTGCGGCCCGACCCAGCCGGTCTGTTTCGCGAGCGGCTAGCGGGAGGCCAGGCAGGATTCAAGTTTCAGTTCTTCAGAGCACCAAAATACGAGGGCTGCCGGGTTGCGCACCGCTCTGAACTCTTCTCCTCTTTTGAGTCTCTTTAGGTACTCGGCTATCCTCATCAGCCACGATATCCACGGATGAAATTGGAGGCGCTCCTGCAGTAATGGACCCTGTGTAGTAATTACCAAGTGCCAGGCGGCCACCTAGTGTGGTGCACTTGGGTTCAGAGATCAGAAACGGGATTTTTTTGAACACAATGTGATTATGACCAGAGAAAACGTCTCCACACAACAAGAAATCCCATTAATTATATCGCAATTTGATATGTGGGCCTCATTGATGACTCGAGACACTTGTGGCAAACATGTTATAATTACACCGGTGCCAGAAGGGGGCACAAGAACCCCATCTGCTTTCGGGATGCCAATCACAATGGCTTCACAGGTGGCCCGCAGCCTTGTCCAGCCTCTGAAGTGGATGATTGGAAATGAAGTGAAGTGACTTCTTTGAGCTTTGACTGAAGTTTTGTTTGTTCCCGAAGCCAACCTTCAGTGGAGACGGTTTAATTACCAACATCTGCCAAAATCTGTGCGACTCAATTCTTCATCAACCGCATTTCTCGACCATATTCCCAAAAAGAGACCAGTTGCATTGATTTCCCGCCAACAGCAAACTGCAAATAATTAAGTAGGCTATCACTTCAGCTTTCGAACACATATGAATCTAGGAGATGCAATCGAATCCTCGAAGACAAGCTCGGGGCCTCTAGCGACGTTCTTCAAGCAACCCCCACAACCCGAATAATATGCATGGCGCACAAGTGGACACAGTCAACTAAAAACTACTAGCCGAGCCCCGCCAAAGCGAAGGGTGTTGCGTGTCGGACTACATCTGGACGAATCCCGCCGAGTTCTCGAGCATACTCTTGAGCTACATCTTCTCCCGGACGGGAGACACTATCTATCTTCATGATACTCGGACGAGACCGACATCCAGCGAATTACTGACATTCAATGGGCTCAAAACAAAGCCTCAGTGCTCTAAGGCATTGAAACGCTGCTCTGCTTAGCCGAGGGGATTGCCAGGGTCTTCCAGAATTGCTTGCTTGAAGACAATTCCAGGTGATAGGAGTCTCTGAAGGAAATAGTATCTGAGTGATTTATCGGGAACCTGCTCCACCGATCTATGGTGTGAAGATAGTTTGGCAAGCCTGAGCATGGTGATCCTTATGTACAGATACCGGGCCAAACACTCGGTATGAGGATTGAAAAGAGTGAAGAAACTTGAATTTTGGCGGCCGGGGTTTGGTCTCCTTGGCCGCAGCCCGTATGTAATTACATGTACATTTGCTGGCAGTAGTAGAGTGGGTGGACAACATTAAACTGGCTATGCCGAAGGTTATGACAACATAAAATTGTGAGAGCAAACCGCATCGGAACTTCAAGGTGACAGGTAGTCATGAGTTGTGATGCAAGAAAAAGGGGAAGAGCTTTACTGCACATGAAATCAAAACTCTTGTACACTGTCATGCTCGGCGGATAAATTTGGCCGGCTGTTTCTGAAACTGTGATACTTTTGTTGGTTTCTCTCACCGACGACAATGGACGAGGGCATCTGCAATTAACAGCCACCGCTATCGCATCGAGGTTGAAGGATCCCATAACTGCGCCTCGCGCAGTTTGTCATGTCCATCATGCAAGTTGGCCAGTCTGGGGACACAAACCCAGGCTCTGCAAACGGGAAGACTTCTTGGCGCGCGGGGGAAGGTAGAGTCACCAAATCATGGCGACCCATTTTCCAGGCCTCTGGGCATTCAGCTTCTATTTCAGGGCTTCGTTTAGCGGGAGCGAGTTTCATCATTCCCCAACCCCGCAACGGCCTGTTTGCTGTGGTCCAGTGGGTGGGAGAATTTGAGTGTAACCCACCCAAGCCACCCCAAAGTCGCCTCACCTGCGCCGCCCTGTGTGCCTCATTGCCTCGTTGCTTACCTCTTGGCACGGTCCAACTTTCATCCCAACACCCTGAAGATCACCATAAACCCGCCTTGTGTGACACGTGGAATTGCAACGCAATTTCATAAATCGTGGGGCGAAATGAAGTCTCGCATGTTGTGACACACGCTTATGCCGCCTTGCCGCTCGAGCTGGAGGACTACCACGCCTCAATTTGCACGTTATCTCCAGGATCTTATCTCAGTGCCATTCCCGTCTTATCCTGTGCCCTGAATAGGGTTGCAGCAATGCACCAGTAACAAGTTCGGGATGGAAAATTAGAAGTCGGAATTCACACAGGTGCCCCATGTCTTCTTTCCTTTTCAACATACCGAGGTTTGATTTGGACGCCGGTCTGAAAGATAATGTCTCTTGGCATCAACACTGACAACCCTGTGCCTCTAATTCTGTTCACTTCTTTCGTCCGAGCTATGGGTGTAAGCGTGGATCATAGCCTGGACGAGCCTGGAGCCGGGTCATCATCGCCATCATCACGAAAGGCAAACCATGCCATCGTCTCTGCTTCTGACTTTGACTTGACCGAAGTATGAGAATAGAAACTCCGTATCGTTAGGAGTATAAAGAACGGGCACATTTCCAATGTCTCTCCTGCTTTTGAATCATCACTCTCAACCTCAACAGCAAGCAAGCATCTTCACTTCTCTTCACCAAAAACTTACTTCTTCCCATCTCCTCCCTCCACTTTCCACTTCCAGCCCCCCCCCCAAGACACAACAGGGCCAAAACTCAAAATGAAGTTCCAGCTCATCTCCGCCGCCGCTGCCGCTCTCCTCGTGGCCTTTGCCACCGCCATCCCCGCTGCTCCGGCCGTCGGACCCCATGGTCTGATCCCGGACACGGACGCTTGGAAGCCCGAGGCCCGAGACACCCTCCTCGCTGTGCGCGCCCCCGCCGTCACCGCCCCCGCCGCGGCCTCCAACTTCAACTTCACCAAGGACTTTGACTTCCCGCTCGACCGGCTGTTCGCGGAGATCGATGCCATCCCAGACTCGGTGCTCGAGGCCGGCGACGAGGCGCTGCACAAGTACCTCGTGGACCACGGGCTCCGGGCCCCGGACGCCAAACTCCGCCGCGACGGGCCCGACGCCGACTTTTCGTCTCTGTCGGACATTTTCGAGCGCGCCGAGCTCCAGGCGCGAGTCTCCATCTGGAAGATTGCCAAGTGGTACGTCACGCACCCTGAAATACTATCTAGTTCTAAGTAAACAAATGTGCTAATAACTCAAATTATTGCAGCGTCGCTTCCATCGTCCAGCTGCTCGCCACCACGGCCGTCCCCGCTGCCAAGCTGCTCCGCATCAAGAAGTACATCAAGGCCCTGGGCGGCGTCAAGCAGGCCGTGCAGCTGCTCCTCAAGGCCACCACCCGCGCCGAGAAGCTGAAAGCCGGCGGCGAGATTCTCGTCAACCTTGCTGCGGAGCTCTTGGGCATCAGCTCGGTCAAGAACAACTGCTTCTAATTAATCAAGCAAGAAGCGTTGCTGCTGCTTCGTGAGAAAAGGGATTTTTGTGGATGGTGAAAGGGGGAAGGAAGTTGGGATGTGGGGGGGTGGGATTTTGGGGAAGAGAGTTGTCATTCTTTTTCCGGTTTAATTATTTGTTCATATTGTTTTTCTCTTAGTTTGCAGTTCTCAGTTGTTACCTTTTTATTTTTGGACTTCAGTATAAGCTAGGTACACTATAGAATTTCGGAATACACAGTCACTTCCCTTTTAGACTTTACCTTGCTTTTTTTTTTTTTTCACTGCAGGTGCGTAAGGAGATGGCAGTGAAAAGCAAATTCAATTTTTCAAATTCGCAACTAACTACTGATTTCAGTACGCGAAGAGTACCAAGGTACTCGGCTAAAGGAGTGACACCACATCAGACACACAAGTAACGAAATCCCCATTCCCCCTTCGCAACCACCCTATCGCCATCATCTCTCAAGAAGCAATCTTCGTTCTGTCCATCAGGCTCAGAAATCTTCAGATCTGTCAGTACTACGATCCAGAAGAGAGTATAATAATACTCGCAACATGATGACCAAAAGGACAACTTACAAGGGGCGATCTTCTTGAACTCCCACTTCTGGTTGTCGTTGCCCGTCTCCTGGTAGTTGATGACGGGGGTGCCGTTGGCCGGGTTCGAGGCGGTCAGGTCGGCGACCTTGCCCGAGCTCTTGCTCTTGATGGTGTAGGCGCTGCCGCTGGCCGAGATGATCCACTTCTGGTTCGGCGTCCAGTACAGCGGGTAGGTGATGAGCGGGGTGCCGTTGGCCGGCTCGCTGTTGTACAAGTCCACGACGCGGCCCGTGCTGGAGTGGGTGATGATGTACGTGTCTCCGCCATCGACGAGCTTGACCTTGAAGAGCTGCTTGTCGAGCGTGTCGTAGTTGAGCTCGGAGCCCACGAGCTTCGGGTTCGGGGTCGACGAGTCGACGGTCACCACGGTCTTGGTATGCACGTTGCGGATGACATAGAGGCCTTCTTCGGGTCCAGCCATTGCTGCGGTGGCGAGAGATGTGGTGGAGGTGGGCGTCTGGTGGGGTATTGTAGAAAGCAAGAGGCTTTGGAAGAAGAGCTGAGAGTGTTGGACTGGGAGACTGTTGGGGTGAAGACTGGAGAGAAAAGAAGTTCATCTGAGAGGTGCAAAGGCCGGGCTCTTTATACAAAAACCCGTCGCTAATCACATCAGATGATTATCATAGAGCCTTTCCCCATGGGCGAGGACCAAGTGCGTGGAGGGTGGTGTCTGCGGTGGAAGATGGTAACATCGATGCATGTCTCTCATCATTCCCTCGGCCGCCATGTCTACACCAGACATTGATTGGCATGAGACATTGACGACGCTTATAGCGCTCTGTGTTTGCTTTTACTCGGCTGCAGCCTCATGATTATTCTCTAATACCCTCGCACAGCATAGGACTAGTCATGCACCATGTACTGACCAGCTCACATTCGGCCAGCCTCGATGTCCACTTCGCGGCATTTGCCAGCGAATGGTTCTGTTTTCTTTACGTAAAACCATGTCCGGTTTCAGAGCCGGCAAGTTCCGCGGGCAGATGCACGGCTCGGTCCGAACCTCGGTGCCTATCACGTATTTTGGAGATTGAATGACTTTAACCGGTGAGGTGCCAGAGGGCCAACGGGCTGTTCCTAATTAGTGTCTGTGTCTCAGGTCGACCAACCCAAGCCCATGATCCAGGAACATGTTGCCTGGGGAGGCATGAAGATGGGAAACAGAATGCCAGCCAGCCACAGCGGCTAGGAACTTGATCAAAAAAGCTGCCAAAATGCAGGCCAAAGGCTGCTCTGGAGTCTGCACCACGGTGGAAAGGTGGATATGATTCGCAAGAAAGACTTTTGGGAGGTCGGCTGATGCGTGGGGAGGGGGCTGAAAAGTTAGGACAGAGGGCCCTTGGCGCATAACTTGGTACTAGTAAGCTTTAGGAATCCGTATACGGAATATACTGGCAATATCCATAGAACGAGGCGTGCTGAGGCTGGATTACGCGGCGCTATTCGCAAACTGACGTGATTTTCCGCGGCAATGTCGATATTGTATGTCTCACAATAATAATTTTATTGTGGTATGATACCGTGACCACGATGGCCCCCATGCCGACATCGGGACCACGATAATGCCGCTGTGTAGACCCCAGCATAGCAGGGTGTAAATTTTGACGTCAATTCACCTTGTCCCGTTTCCATCCCAGCAGCCCAGCTGTGTTATTGCCATCTTCGCCCCCACACGCACATGTCCACTTCGATACCAACTACCTCCCTTCCACCGCTACAAAAGACTATTACAAACGTTCCTTAAGTTGTGATATCATGAGCTTGCGTTGCTCGTACCTGGTCGTTGACGGAAGATGAGATATGGAAAACTCACAAAATAATACTACCTACTCTTTTCTTCTCTTGTTACTTGGACGACGACGGCTGGGGCTTGCTAGGTCTAGTGGAGGTTGCCCTCTCACTGGCAGATGACGACGGCGACCGGCTGTCGACTGTGCCTTGCCGTGCAGCATTTTGAGTCTTGGCCACCACGTCCGGTCGCTCGCTCAGCATGGTGGCACTGCGTTCTCTAGTGGCCCGCTGCACTTTAGCGGCAGTCTGCTGGACTGTTGCCGTCTGCCCGGCTGCAGTGATAGTCGTGGTATGCGGAATCTTGGTCGTCTCTTGCTGCCCAACGACTCTTCCAGCCGCCTTTTTGGCCAGCACTTCATCCATTCTCGTAGCGATCATGCCTTTTGGCGGCGCTGTGTGGGCCGAGCCCGTGAGAAACGCGGCCGGGTTAGCTGGCCTGATGGGCAGGGCAGCAGCAGCAGCAGCCTCAGTCGAGGTCTTGGCCGTTCCCTTTTGTGATCGAAGTTGCATCATCTGGTCGATAAAAGTCTGTTCAAACTGCTCCGGGGTCTCAAATTTCAGGCTCCCGGACTTGACCACCTCGCTGGCGGTGCCTTCCATGTTGGGCATGGCGTCGATGCCAATGCATGCGGCCCACGTCTTGGGCTGGCAGGATACGTGCGCAAGTTCGTTGACGGCTGTTCCCAGCTCCGTCCGGTAGCGACTGCCAAGAAACTTGTATAGCGCCCCAGTGTATGAGTCTTCAATTGGCCCGGATGGTTTGGTGGCGGCTGCTTCTCGGACGAGCCCGGCCAGTTGCTTGCGGTCAAAGTCGAGGAGCTTGTAGCATTTGGACATCATCCAGACCAAACTGAGAGTGGAGACAACGAGGCCCGCGCCCTCGTCACCGCCCCCGACTGTCGCGTGATTGCCGGGGAACCAGACTTGCACGAGCTCCTGCGGTGAGCCCTTCGTCGGCTTCTTGGCCCACAGTACTGGCTTGAAGACAGCTCTGTGCTCCGAAATGGCAAGGGCGTGATAGCCCCGCAAGATCTTGGGACGGTCCGCAATCTCCTCGGCAAACTTGTATCTCTTGCTCTGGAGGTCGAAGCCCTGGAAGTTGGGCGTGCCAATGCTCTCCACCGTATCGAAGATGCCGAGAAACTCGATCTCGGCTCTGTCGTCGAACGCCTTGCCAAACGGCTCCAGCGACTTGGCCAGCTTGGCTTTGTCTCCCGCGGCCTGGAGCCAGCATTTCACAATGTAGGCGGAGCACGCCTTCATCCCCTTTCGCGACCACGACTCGTTCTCGAGCTCCGAGTACTCGAAGGTGCCGACGTCTACGATGAGGGATGCCGTGAGTCGTGCCACGTATGAACCGCGTGAGAAGCCGAACATGAAGATCTTGTCGCCGCGCCGATGCGAGTAGTTGGACGAGATGACCTGGTAGTTTGTGGCTACCATGTTTTCGACGGCGGTTGCTGTTCGTCGTCAGCACTCGGAGAATCTCTAGTCTAAATCGCCCCTAATTGACTTTTACGTACCTGTGCCAAAGGCCATGTCAATATTCTTATGCAATGTCGCCAGCCGCTGGTTGTTGAAGAACGACGTAGTGCCAACTCCTTGCTGGTACAGTACCGACTGTGCCCGTTGGTCTTTGCTCATCCCCGGGATGAGCTTGAAGATTCTAGCGATGTTGGTGTTCAACGACTTATCCTCATTGACCTGGTCGTTGAAGCTTCCATCGACGCAGAGGACGATATTTGCGCTGTTGGGTACGTGTGGCATGGCGGCGATTCGTGTTTTGATGACAGCTCAAAAAACACGTGAAATAGGCTAAGAAAAGAAAATTGAGGGAACCGAGTATAAATGTGAAAAAGAAGGACTTGGAGCATCCGCACTACACTGCAGCAAAGACGTCGGGCCTTTTATGCACCAGAGATTTGATACAAAATGAGGTCTCTGATTAAAAACCTCGAATATGGGAGGAAATTTTGATTGCTGATCATCATGGCTTCGTAATCGGCTGAGTATCCAGGTTCAGCGATGTTTTGTCTCAACACTTGGTATTGGCAGTTTCGTCTGATGTTAAAGAAACATTGATTGAATCAGATTAACGACTTTTTTTCTCGGCACCCTATCAGCAATGTGAAAATCGGTCAGCAATAAGCAACGCCACAGATAAAAAATACTTGGATTGCTGACCATCTGACGCAAGGAGGCCGACCGTTTCATTATTGCACTCTAGACATAAAATCTCACGTTAGCGGCCACCGCCTTTGTTGGTTCCAACGTCGTTGAGTCGTAATCAAGGTCTTCGACCTCAGCCTTCAAGCACTGTCACCTTAAACAGAATGAAAATTTTGTTTTTTTTGTTTTTTTTTTCTGTTCATATTTGAGTATTCACGGTCACGAACAGCAAAAAAGTAGACGGATAGCAAAGAGGGTGTGAAATGGCAAACGAAAATGTGTGGATAAAACCCATGCTATCTATAGTCTAATATGCTGATGAGATAAAAACCAATACCCCGAATGATGCTGTTTGCACAGATGAATCTACCCGCAAGGGGCCAATAACGTTAAAGTCGAGAAAAAGTAAAAGGAAAAAGGGCAGAAAACAAAGAGACAATGAGAGGGAGTGGAAAGGCGAGCTGGTTGAGTTGATAGGGGAGGAGAGGGGATTGTAGGGGGGGGGGACAAAAAGAAGAAGAAAAGAAACCACCGAATTAGTATCGCACATCCATCTCTTACACACACCCGTCATAGTCTCCAATCTCATGAATCGCCATTACGAATTCCCAATTCCTACCGTCCGTCACGTCTAAACCAAGAACCAATGAACTCCTCCAACTCTGACTCCACGTTTCGCAAAGCCCAACACTTAAGCCATTCTAAATATTCGATTCGTAGTTTTTCTCTCGTTGCCGAAGTGAATTGCCGATTTTTCGTGTACGTGTTGTGCAGTTGGCGGCTATGTAGGAGTTTAGGGGGGGACGTAGATGGATGTTCTTTCTGGTGTTTAGTACCAGGTCGGCGCAACCTGCCAGTGCTGCAGCATCTGTTGGACGGCGTTGTCCCAGGCGTATTGAAAACAAGCAGCGAGTTGCTGAATCTCTTCCTCCGTGGGCTGGTGATCAGCCCACATCTCGGGCCGGGAGGCCTCGGACATGGCGTAGGTGGAAACCAGGCCTCTGTAGCAAGAGTGTTGTTAGTTGATTATTTGATCAGATGGATATCTTTGTGTGAAGACGGAGTAGAAACATGGGATAGGGTAGGTAGGTAGGCAGGTAAGGTAGGTAGGTAGGCAAAATAGGTACGCACTCATCCCTGATGCGGGTCAGGCACAGCCACGCAAGGTTCCAGCTGCGGTCCGACGTGGGGTCGTTGTGGACCAGGGCCAGGGCGTACGAGATGATATCCCCGGAAAAAGGGTAATCAGTGGTCAGGCCCCTGAGCTCCGAGAGCATCTGGTTGCTGTTGACGTAGTAGCTCCAGGCCGCCGTCATGGGCGCCTGGAACGCCTGCGCATCTTCCTCGTTGTCGCACGACGCTGCCACCCGCTCGATGCGGCATAGCTCCGTCAGAGTGTTGACGCGGTGGGTCTGCAGCGACTCGATGAGCTGTCGGTATGACTGCTTGTGGAAAGTGTCAGTGTCTTGCTAGTAAGTTTTTGTGTGTGGGGGGAAATATGGGGACATTTGGATGGAAAAGGGGGATGGTGAATAAATGGTAAATCGAAGAAACATGAAGGTTGAAACAACAAAGAGGGGAGGCTAGTACAAAATCAAACACCCCGTTACGCACTTGTGAGGACTTGGACTTCTTGCCGCCGCTGCCTCGACCGTGTTTGTCGGACCGACCAGAGCGAGATGACGACATGATGGCTGGTAGGTGGTTTGTTGCGTGGGGGTTCCGGATAGAAGACGTCCTCGGTGACGTATAAAGTTTGAGAAACAGGAGTGGGTTATATGCTAAAAGTGTCGAATTCAGGAGTCTTGCCTGTCTTGGGGAGTGACTGGGGTTTCTATACTAGAAGAGTTGAGTGGTGAGTTGTAAGAATGTCGATGATGTTGTGCTGAGAAGATGTGTTTGATGATGTTGATAAACTAGAAGAGTACGAACGGGGGTTCTGGGAGGTTTATATCCTCATCTCTCAAGCATTCGGTTTGGTCTCTCGATATAAAAAGCAGCTTCCGCCTGGTACCATGCGACTCAAAGAATAGTAGGGACGGATACCGCCGAAAATGAGAGATGAGAGTGAACGTCGAGCCACATCCAATAGACTGGATTCGCAAAGTCGAAGCTAAAGGCCGTGCCGTCAGGCTGGTCCCGATCAACACAAGTGCCGAAGGCAGTCCCAGGCAACGCACAGCCAGCCACTCCGATGGTGTACAAGAATGACCGACATCAAGAAGGGCCCCAGGTAAGAGTTACAAAGACGATGGTGTCACTAGCGGTATGGATGGATATGGGGGTGGCTGTAGTAGCTGTTACTCGAGAACTAATATCATAGACCGGGAAGGGTCTGGATCTGGACCGATCAGAGATGGCCTGGGATAAACGGGAAAGTCGAAGCGATTCTCGGAGCAGCCCAGCAGCCTAGACTCGGAGAATGCCATGCCAAGCGACCGAGATGTGAACCACTAAAGCCTAGGGAAGGGGAATGACACCACGGGAGCCAAAGGCTTGGCCGAGATAACATAAGACACACCGCCATCCAGTGGCTGGCACTTACGGGGGGGTTGTAATGTCTCCAGGCATGATGAACTGATGCAGTGCTGGTCAGAGGCAGACATGGCTCCGCGGTGATTCATAAGACTGATCAGTGAAGAGGAAAAAAACCAGGCAGAGATCTAGCTCTTCTTGGTCATCCAGACTTGGCAACAGGCCAAAGGCAGCTCGCAAGCTATGTCTTTTTACTGGACGTTGAGTTCACAGCCTGGGTATATGTACCTTTGCTTACATGATGCTGCATATTTTGGGTCAGGGGGCGTCTGTTGTGCTAATGCATGTTTTCCGCAGACCATGGCCCAATGAGGTGGCTTGCTGCAGCCCGCTTATGGCTTACATGCTGGGGTACCAGATAGTCGTGTGCTCGTACTTCTACTTTGAAGCCCACCCGAAATCATCTCATCAGACGGCCGCCTGACACAGGATCTCCACTAAAAAGAAAGGGATGTGAGATTTTAGTCAACTCCCCATTCCAGCAAGTCTCAACAGGTTTGGGTGAATTGCCAAGTATTCTTTTGTGGCATGTGGTTCTGCCTGAGGGAGGGCGGGGGGCAACGCGGGAGGGCCAAAGGCATAATACCAACTTTTACCAGTGAAAAGAAATGCTGTTTTTGGTTCTACCTCACGGGACATCATCCCAACCCGGCGGCATTTGCAGCCCGGGGCTGACGTTGGAGTCTTTGCCCATCCCGACACTCTGGATGCCGACGCTTTAGAATACTTCTTTGTGACTGTGCCGCACAAGGTTGCGGGATGGTGGACAGGACTTGTTTCTTGATGGTCTCACCATGCTTTTGCAACGTCTTCGTCGTGGTAAGAGTTGTAATTGGGTGTGCCCGAGTTGCCTTTTACCCCAGTTTTTGCAGCTCGGGTTTTTGAGCCGGAGAAAGTTGTCCACTGACCCAAGTTTACATCTGCTAGTTTGATGTGGGAGACATGTCAATATGCGTTCTTTGCGCGGAAATTTGATCTGCCGTCTAGTTCTACTGGCGCTGGATTGAAGCTGATGTGAGGCCAATGCGCCAGAAACACAGTGTGAGGAGGAATCGCCTCGAAAACATCTCTGGAAGTGTTCAAAATAGATGCGGCGAGGGACTAGCATTCTGGCTCTTTATTTTCACTGAATTCTCTTTGCCTGTCGTGTTGCAGGGATCGACCTCGGATACCGGCTGATTTTACGCACGGGTCGAGTTACCAACCTTCCACATCGACGACAACACCGGGGTCTGGTAGACAAGGGTAAGAACCGGGGCAAGCATCGTCGATGCTGCAGCAAGGGATTTGCTTGGCAAGCAGTTGATCGGTTTCCTTTTTCAAGCTAAGTCTCCGAGCTGTCTGGAACCTGTCGCCTAATTAGTTCCAGTTCACGATTTTGACACTGGGCGGTGATGATGGTGATGACGGAGACGATCAGTTCTATGTGGTACTGGTGATGCCAAAAATGACAATGATCTAGGTTGCAGAATAGCGTTGACCGGAGATTGTCTCGTGTATCGGAGACGCACTTCCATTGCGGCAGTCGAGACGGAGGAGGATCGGGTCGAGGCGGCCATCGAAACGGCCGGCAAGGTAGGCCGCGGGGATGGGCCGTGGCCGAGAAGAAGCAAATTAGATTCATGGGTATTTTGGGTTTCAGCATCCAGGCAACCGATATATAATTCGAATGATATGTCCGGATTCTACCATCCTTTCAGGCACCCGTAGTCGGCAACAAAGTTGCAACTGCCCGGCCTGGGACTCAAAGAACCTCCCCAAAAAGCAATCAAGAGTGGCTGTCACCAAAAGGAGTCCTTTCCCCCTCTTGCACTATTGATTCCATTTCTCTTTACTCTTTTGTCATCTCACCTCATGTTTCCAATGATTCCTTCAACACGGGCACATAAAACATGTCTCCCTCAATCTGTGCCGGTGCCAGCGGGGCCGCATCGCAACGCTTGCCAGGCTCTCAGATCTTTCCCCATGCCCTTGGCTGTGCCTGGTTCCTAGCTGCTGGCTGCCGGTTCCTGAATATCGCCTCTTTTTTGTGGATCGTCTCATGAGCAGAACTGCACGATTTTCTTTCAATTGATCAGTTGCCGACCAGTCGCAATGGCCAATAGTTGTTCTGTCAGCCTGACTCTTACCAAACGAGTTAACAACTCCACAGCCCCTGACCCTTGTTTACCCACTTAATTTCTAGGTAAAATGGGCAGTCACCTAGGTGAAAGTCCAGCCTGTCAAGGGAATATGGTTTGCCCGATCACCAACCTAGGCACTAAATATTCCCGTCATGACTTGCGTGAAAGTCGAGTGACTTCGAGGTACCTATCGACAACACCTCTCGGCCCCCACCTCCTCTTTTAAGAATAAAACAACAATGCGAAAAACACAAGCCACAATACTAGACGAGATCGAGGGTCCACCACAATCGTTGTTCGGGACCGTTCTAAACCCACTCGGTTTCTTCCCCGTGTTCGATTCGCCGGCGTCAGCAGCCAGGAAAATCGGCCTGGCACTTCACCTACCTACCTTCTTTGGCGGTCTGCAGGGAGTTCACGTGGGGTTCAGCTGGCCACTGTAGTCCAGGGCTGAAGAAATGCAACACTGCAAAACCCACCACCGCAACCTTGGCCAGTACTTTTGACCCGTTCGTAGACAAACATGGGATGACAGGGAAGCTGCACCGTTGAGGCTCATTTCACGGACGCTAATGTACGGTTCTTGGTTTTTTCCGCCCTATAGGGCATATGCAAAGGGACCTTCGCATGCGGATAACAGGCCAGGGCGGTAGCCTTGCAGCTGCGTAACCACTGTCTCAAGAGATTTTCTTTTTCCCCAGGGTACGAACGGACAAGTCAGAGTCGAATTGGCGGGGCATGACATCACTTTTGGGGTGTTCCAAAAGCCCCTGTCGCGCTGACGGCCCTGGACAAGACCAATTACCAGGGCTCATTGGCCATGTTTACGACCCCTGATTCCCTCCCTGGACCATTCACAACCGCTCAGTGGTGGTGCACTGCCGCCGTTACCCCGCGATCTTTCTTGTGCGACTTTTGATGAGTTTCCAGTGCAGAAAAGCCACACTCGCTCGCTTGCACCCGTGAACCCTTCCAGGTTGGTTGGTTGGATAGCAGGGACACTGCTCTATCACCTTACCTACATTCTGTGCTCGCTGATCAACTCATCGTCGGTCAGGTGACTGACTGACTCATACTGTAGTGTGTTCTGGCCCTCAACAAAAGTCCAGCCTGCCAGTCGACTTGCTGCCTCGTAACTAGCCAAGCTAGCTAGCACCACGTAAGTGACGTGGAGACGCTCGGCCCCTCGAAGCTCAAGGCCCCCTATCCGTAACCCAAGCCTCAACCTGCAATGGATGGCTTCTAAACAAGCCATCATTTTACGAAAAATTCCATCACCTTCCCCATTGACTCACCGGAAAGTCAAAGATTAAAGAGAAGAAAATTCTTCACAATATCGGGGGAAATATCCTGCCACCTACATGCATGACCATGACTGATACGTACCATGTGCCATCCGAAGCACCACTGCAAGCAGATGCAGCTGAAAGCAAGGTTTTTACCACCTAACTACTTTGCTTGCTCAAAATCGCAGCTGCGCATCGTTTCACCACAAACGGATAGGAATTCAAACTTCAAACCTCAAAGCCGCAAAGATGGAATTGTGGGAATCACAAACAGAACTCGGAGTTGTTGACACAACAGCAGCACTGTCCCTGACACACACACACACACACACACACACACACACACACACACACACACACACACACACACACACACACACACACACACCCCGCCCCCGCCCCCAACATCCCCGACCGACATCTCTTTTGCAAAATGTAGATGCATACGAAATCGAGGGGGGAAAATATTTTTTTCAGTGTCTTACCTACATCAGACAGCGGCTTTTCAAGTTTTCAAGGCCATCTCAATAATCTCACTCGGTTTAATCGGCATGGAGGCCGCCACTACGTATGTGTGTACTGGGCATATATGCAATGCACTAAGATATCCGCAGTTGCCAAGCCCCCCTGAATGGATGGATGCTTTGCCAGTCAAGTGCTGCAGCGATGTCCCCAACAGAGCAGTGCCACAGCCCATCTCAAAAGCGCGAAATATCGTGATCGATATCCATGCCGCTCGACCAAAAAGCACAAAGTACTTGGCGATATGGCCAAGCAGCCGGATAGTAGCTAGGTAGTATGGTATAATGGTGCGACCACAACACAAAACAGGGCAAAAAGGCAATCCTGAACCTGAGTCCATGCAAGGTGGAAGGGGCAGTAGTTTGGTAATAATATATCGCTGCAAAATCGGGCCACCTGCCATGTCTGGCATAAAACTCTCGCATCGGCTGAGGTGGCGATCTATTTGACCCTTAACACGTTGGAAGGTAACCAACTCAGTGGAAATGCATGCCATGTGAAGAAAATCTTGCCCAAAGTAGAATATCCAACGTGAATCTTTATTCTACGTAGTCCTTTCTATCTAACCAATGCTTATAAACCAAATGCAAGTCAACGCTTGACTATGACGACGAAGCCCCTAATGCTTTATGCTGTTCCCCCCAAACGCCAAAGACAAATGAACATCTCCGTACCTTCTATATCGACGGTATATCTCTCTCTGCTCTATATGTTGAACAATGTTAATTAACAGAAGAGTACAGTAATAAGCCGGCAAGGATGTCACCTCTCATCCACGCCAGTTACGCGCCCTCTTCCTCGTCGCCGAGCTTGCTGCTGTCATCCTCGTCGTCATTGCCCATCCAGTCGGCACTCTCCAGCCCATTGCCTCGAATGCATAGGGTACCTAACCACCCGGTCAGGGCAATGCCGGCAAAGAGACCCCAGGCAAGCACCTCACCCTTGGGCTGGATTCGGTTGGACAGGGTGAAGAGACCACCAGACAGAAAGGGACCAATGCTGCGACCCGCGGCGGACAAAGTCTGGGCAATGCCATTCAAGGTGCCGAGTGTTTCGTGGGATGGGGCCGAGTTAGTAATCTGTCAGGAGGTTAGCCAAAGTGTGTTTTCTTGTGCATTGACCAAAGTGAACCCACCAAAAGCATGACGCTGCTTAGTCCGCCAACAGCGCAAATGTTCTTGACCACCAAGATGAAGCCCAACTCGCTGTACAGCCAACCCTTCCCCGTGCCGAGACCAAGCCATGGGTTCTTCTCGTCCAAGTAGCCAATCCATGGCATCAGCGCCATACTCACAGCGATGCCCAGGAGCGAGTAGCGGTAGGTGCCGAGGTTCCCCATACGCGATTTGAGGGGCTGGAACACAAAGATCTGGAAAAGGATGGTAGCCAAGCCAGCAAAGGACAAACTAAGCCCGATGGTGCTTGGTCCCAAGGCGCGGCCCGTCGGCGGTGGCGCCGAGGCAAAGATGGGGTACAGCGAGTTGAACGAGATATTAGCCAGCTGGAAGACCAAGTACGTCACGAGTACTGTCAGCGTGGTGCAGTTCGCTAGTTGACGGAATGCCGACTTTTGTTCTGCCGTGAGATCCTTGCCGTCGCCAGCATCCTGACCAGCTGCACTAGGGTGTTGAGAGCTGAGCAGTCCTTGGCTCTCATCACCGCTATTGTCCCGGCTTGCACTGTCATCACATTCTTCTCCGACCGTGGCGGAACCCCTCTGTCCACTCGTTTGCCATCGTGAGCTCCAACCACTGCCTTGGCTACTCCGCCTCTTCCGCCTTCCCAGGCAGCTGCCGCATGGCCGACATATCTTCTCTATCCATCCCATGCCAGCGCCGGCAGCCTTCTTGTCGGCGTTGTCGAGCGTCTCTTCGAACCAGATGCCAAGCACAACGACGCTGGCGAGAAGGAGCGCGGCGCCGAGGAGATTGGGGGCCAGGAACGGGTATTTCGAACGGCCGGCGGTGCCAACAAGCAAGCCACCCAACGCGGGTCCAGTGATGCTGCCGAGGCTGTACATGACGGGGAGCCAGGTGAAGGCTTTGCTCTGGTTTGTCCGGTCCGTCACCTCGCCAAGACATGTCGGCACAACAGCGGCATTGCCATTGAGCAGTCCCATGGCGACGTGCACAAGTATCAGTTGTGTATAGTTGATGCAAAAGCCGAAGAAGACGAAGCACACCATCAGCAGCGCCGTACCCAGCAGCATGACGGGTTTGCGCCCGATGCGGTCCGATACATATCCCCACAGCAAATTTGTGGTCAACTGGGCCAGCGCAAACGCTGAAGCCAGAAGGCCGACGTACAACCCCTCCTCGCCGTCGGGGATCTCGTCGAACGACGCCACCATGGCCGGCAGGTACGGCCCAATCGAGTTGAGCGCAGTTTGTTCGGCGAGCGACAGCAGCGCGAGCAAGCTGAGCTGCTTCCATGGCAGAGGTGTGCTCATGCCATTGCCGTCTGGCCCGATCCCCCTCCTCCTTGCCCGCCCCTCGAGCGCAGCAAGCGAAGACGTGTCAGAGCCACTGCCGTTGCCATGGTATTCGTCTTCGTCGCCGGATTCGCCAGTCTGTAGAGACTCGGGCCTGGCGAACCAAGCGTCGGGGTTGTGCTGTGGTTGTTGCTCGGAGGGTGTCTTGGGAGGCGGCGTAGGGAAGGTGTGGTACTTGTGTGTTGACTGGCGGCGTAAGGGCCGAGAGCCGGTGGCGGAGCCCGTCCATCGAATCCTGCCCGTGAGAGTAGGGTCATCGTATGGCGACAGCTGGGGGAACGGAGCGCCAGCGTGGAATGAGCCGGCAGAGGGCAGTCGGTACGGATGCGGAGGGTGTGTTGACAAGGTAGCAGCTGCGCTGGCGGCGGCCACGTTGGTGTGTACCATGGCGCGCGAGGAGAGGCAACGGCGATGCGAAGCAGACGGCGATGGCGATGGCGATTGGAGCGACGCCCAGGGCTGGGCCGCGCAAAGAAACACGCTCTGGTGTCGAGATTTGTCTCGTCTTCACCTCATTGGAGTCGATTTGGATGATGGGGGGTGGGTTGCGGTCGCGGGTCGACAGAATGGGACGGGGACTCGTGTGCACCTCGGAGTGCTCAAGCTTCATAGGCTTGGTTGAATTCGACACTTGCGATGATTAGATAAATGAGAGGTGACGCAGGATCCGCAGCCGTGGGAGGCGGCCCCGCAGTTACCAACCCCGCCAAATCAAGTTAGGGTTTGGGGAGGAGGGACAGTAGCTCGGGGAAATGCGCCGGCTGAGGCTGTCCGGTGCCTGCCTCCTACCTCGGTCATTTAGGATCTTGAGAATAAAAAATAAGAAGAGGCGGGGAGCATCTTGCGCGGTTTCTCCCCCAATTCCTGCAACAGGCTGCATATGACCTCGAAAAAATTCCGAGCGGGCAAAAAGGTTATCGCGGAATTGATCAATCAGGGTGCGGGGTGCGTCGCCTCTTGGCGTGGGCTGCGCTCTGATTGGACAGCGCGGATGGAGGGGCAAGCCACCGCCGATCACCACTGCCCTGCTCAGTGGTGGCTCTTGTCCATGGGCGAGCATCATCTCCATCCATCACGCATCCACTGGGGTGGCTGCCCGCAGAAGTCACGATGCGTTCTGGTCGACGCTGTCGAGCCATTCCCACGACGGGACAGATCAAATGGCCAATCGCCCTGCGTCTGACTTTTCTTGTTCTTCTGCTCTTAGCCCGTACTCTCGAGTTTCTCTTTATTTTATTTTATTTTAATTTTTTATTTACATGCCTGCCTCTCTGCTGTCGTCGTGACTCTTGCAACTTCAGAGTCAGACATTCTTTTTCGTCTCCAAGATGAACGCAACGAGTGTTGCGCTTTCCCCTGTCCTCCGTGCAGCGCCTGCTTTCACGGTTTTGCTCACGACTTGGAATATGAGCGCACTGACAGCCAGTCGCTACTTTGCTTTCACCTCCTCATAGGCAAGCATGGCAGTACCTCTTGCCATCCGTCTTATATTTTGATGACATGTTTCCCCCGGGGCTCCATGTTCCTTGGGGTTTCCACCATCCCGATACCAGGCTTGAGACGACACGCAGCAGAGCTATCGATGCCCCCAAGCCTCCACAGAGCCGTCTCGAGCCTCGGCACATTCATTTGCTTTTCCACTGTCGTCTTGGTCATTTTTACTACCGAATATCCCAATGACATGGGCAACTTGACTTCCTCGCCCACGCCAGATCCTCGTCCTCTTCAACATTTACACCCAGCTCGGGTTCCTCGTTCACTTCCAACTCGAGTTCCGAATCACAGTCAAGCTCGTCTTCAAGCTCAGACGCCTCTTCGGGCTCAAGTTCCTGTCCAGCTCCTCATCCAGTTCGAGTGTTTCGCCCTGTCTCTCGTCCAGTGCAGCTTCTCCGTAGCTCAAGTCCCTAAATATTCCAATATTCCCCTGGCCGCTACAGGTTCCAAAGGCAAACCTAGAACTAATGGCCGGTTCCGATTCGACTTTGTTGCAAAGAAATGAGACGTGGCCGAGGTTCCGTCCAAGAAGAAGGTGGAACAAGGTCAGGCCCTCATTACCTGGTGCTTGGTTACCTCGGAGGCTTATGGGCTCGAAATTGGAACCTCTAACACCAAGACCCCATCGATTGGCTTTTCTCCTTCAGGCGCTCTGGTCTTACTCCCAGTCACTGGATTATGACTCTCAGTCATCCAAGGAATTTGAGACCTTCAGTTCCACTAGACCCATCTTCCCCCCTGGCCTCGAGGGCGATTCGTCTGACGATGACGATCTGTATGAAGATGGCGATGTTGATGATGAGGCAACCGAGGACGGTGATTCGAACACTGATCACGACCAAAAATCCGACGACAATCCAGACACTGGTCCCAACAAGGATCCCGATGGCAAAGGCCCAGACGATAAGAACAACGGCAGTGGCGGTGCTGTCGGAGGCTCTAAACCGAGAAATGGAAGCGGACCTGGGCCGACTGGGAGCGATTACAAGTACGGCAGTGGGAAGTCCGCTGACAATGCTTCCCCTCCCAACGTCGGCAAAGGCGGTGGCGCTCGCCCCTCTAACGGCAAGATGCGGTCTCGCCTTCGGACTGGGAGGATATATCTGGGCTACCCTGGCCGGGCCCTTCTCATCCGAGCGCGCAGGCGACGGGTTCGGGAGCCGAGCCCATTCAGCTCGCCAATGAGTGCAGTTGATGATAAAGGGCCGCCAATAAGCGTAGCAGGAACCATTCAGCCACAAATGGGTTTCTCTAATGGCGGCGATGTGGACGACGAAAGTGACACCTACGACCATAATGGCACCAACGGCGACAGCGACACTGACGGCCTCATCGACGACAATAGCGATGATAAAGACGACGTCGCTTCTACGGACGGAGCGCCGCCAGCTCACTTGGAGGCCGGGATCAAATCCATCTTGGAAGAAGGGAAAGAGGCACCGCAACCTCATCGTGGCAAATGCTCTTTCTGCACAATCGTGAAGCAGGCTACCATCGAGAAACACAAGCCACAAGACTTGAAGTGGTGGAAGTTTGCATACGACGATCATCCCCTGCCGAGGAGCAAGGAAGACAACACTACGAGCTCCCAGGCCTAGCAAGCCACTTCGGTCTTGACGGACATGCTCCAAAAAGCGAAAAGCAGCGTCTTTGCTGCCGACGAGTCGCCGTTGAGCCCGCTCAATCCCATTTGGAATTTCAGTTTCTGGAAGGCGAAGCAGACACCGCCGCCATCTCCTCCCCAGCGCGCTTGTGAGCATATGTGGGAGAGTGATGATGACTGGTCGGAAACAAGCCAAGGATCCAGCGATGGGAGTCTCTCAATGTCGGGATTGGGATCGGGATCCAAACTCGTGATCAATTCGAACGTTCTAGCGACCAGTTGGTGGCAAGGTCTTCATCCTGAATCGAGGTTATGTTCTATTGTCTAATGTCAGCGCTCGCTATCAGACGGGTGTTGTTGCTGGGACAGGATGGTATCTGTTTTGGTGTTTTTGTTTCTCAACTGGCAGGAGATTGATGAAAGTTGGCTCTGCGGTTTATACGGGATACTGTGGTGTGCTCTTTGGACTACAGATAGCGATTTGACTTATTATAGAGAGGGTCCAGGTATAGCAGATATAAATTCGAGCAGTGTCGTTCCATGCATGTACTTTGTCTGGTTGTTGCTGAGATGTACCATGGGTTGGTTGCTTTGCTTTGCTCTGATCATGGGACGGAGGACACGTGATGAAGTACGGTGGTCCCCTGAGATGGAAGAGCAAGTCCAAGTTGACGAGACCATTTCCCTGTCCAAAAATAAAGCTTCCGGCTTCTTGAAGATGTGATATAAAGTCTCACCAAAGTCTAATTAAGAAACGCCAAGCGGTAAGCATCGGGCCGAAAGAATCGGGACTCTGGTAATATCTAAGAAAAAGATATCTAGTTCATCAGTCTATAGTATGTTCTATTGTCGTCTTCCAAACGCTGTCAAGACAAAAGGGGTATTGTATGCAAACAAACGGCGCACACGTCTATGCCAACCCTGATCCAACAACTCCCCGTCTCTCAACTCATACACCCCCAACCCTCTCCGAATTCTTCTTCTGCTTCTCGCTCGGCACAGATACCACGGCCGCTACCGGGGCCTTGCTGCGCCAGCCGATCCACGCCAGAGCAATGACAAACTTGATGCCGCCCGCGAGCCACAGCGCTGAACTCATACCCGCACTGCTCCGCTGCAGCCACCCGCCCGCGACGCCGCCGGCAACCAGCAGGAAAATAGCGGCCACGCGGCGGTTGCGCTTAGGGTTCTTGCCCAACCCGACCAGCAAGAGCGGATCGCTCAGCAGATCACAGTATAGACTCGTCAGGACATTGGTCGGGACCTCGTTGAAGCCCAAGATGCGCGACACAACGATCTGCCCGCCAAACTGGAACGCCAGGAGCGCCAGCGGGAGCAGCGAGAGGGGACTGTTCTCGTCGGCTTCGAGGGCGGCGAGCTGGTGGTCGTCGAGGGTCGAAGAGAGCAGCGCGCGCCCAAACGCGGGCACGGCGCGGGTCTGCGCGAGGGCCGCGGCCGCAAAGACAAAGGCCGCTTGGATGAGAAATGAGATGGAGAGGGTTGCTTTGCGCTGCGGGTGCAGGTGCCGGCTCTTGGAGAAGGCGAGGCAGCCCGCCCAGAAGGCGGTGATGGACACGAGGGCGCGCAGCCAGAGGAGGGGGTTGTTGGCGGGAAGGCCGGAGGCGCCGAGCGCGAGGAAGATGGTGTTGCCTTTTTTTTTTTAATCGATACTGTCAGTGGGAGTAGTCGGAAAGGGGAAATGGGGCTGGCATAGAGAAATAGAGTACCAGTCTGCATCGAGGCAAAAGTGCCTGTCGCGTTAAAGGCAACGCTGTCGCAGAGCCCAGAGACGGTGCAGCACGCCAGCACTGGCAAGTCGGCGTAGCTCAAGGATACATCGTCACGGAGCTGCGACAGCCAGCGCTTCTTAGAGGCGCCAGCTTTGCTGGAAAGCGTGGCAGCAGCAGCATCCGCAGCATCGGGTGTTGATGCTTCAAGCTGGGTGTCCGAGTTCGAGTTCGAGTTCGAGTCGGACGCTTCGAGGCGCATCTTTGGCGGTTGGGGGTGCTAAAGGTCGCTGGTCGCGAGGGTTTGGAGGGGCTGACGCTGCTGTGTAGGTCTCCACCACGTCATGCACCAACCGAAAGTGTGGAGCGTTGCAAATGGAAGGCGGGATGGAACCTTGGCTGGTCGCGACAGTTCGCGATGTTCTTGGAGTCGGGAATGGGAATAGACTGTTTTATTGACGAATTGACAGTATTTTCACCTTTTGCATTTTTCTGTTTCAATTTTTTCCCACGCAATCATTTTTCTTCCAGTCACACGCATCTCGCTTTCGTCATCCGACATCGCTGCTAACCAGGCATGGAAATGTTCCAATGGCGTCATCCCCTCGGCCCCGGCAAGAGCGACTAGGTGTCGGGTCTATACTTGACAGTCATTTTATCTTGACTTCCAAATTGGTTACACGTACCCTTTCTTTCTTTTCTTTGCTGGTGGATCTTTTGATTCAACCTCATTGTAGACTGCCAAAAGTTCAAGTTCGCTTTGCCCTTTCGAAGTCGAAGAACCTCCGTCCCGCTTGCTTCGCGATCTTCGTTACACAAGAGTTTGACCAGACCGGACAACCCCCTCGACATGGGTTAAAATTGCAGTGCACTTTTCTTCCCCCCTCGGCGGGGTTTACTGTGTAAAATTGCAGTGCACGTAGGCCTCACTTAACGGCCTCTCTGCATGGTAGGCCTCATAACATAACCTTCCCCGGGCCACTCTGCTTCACCGTCCCACGCACCTCCAAACATGGTGGGGAACTTGAACACGTTCTCAGAGGAGCACCTCGACATGGGCTAAAATTGCAGTGCAGCACCAGACGCCCCTGTTCACGTGCTGCATAGGTCCCTCCATACAGACAATATCTCATGCTTCAAACTTTTTCAAACATTTCATTTTCGATTTTTCTTTCCTCGTTGATTTACAGTGAGATCGTTCATGACCCCTAAAAGACCACCGTCCTGGACCCGTTGAGAAAGACTCTCCGCTCCGCATACCACTTGACGGCCGCCGCAAGCACCTGGCTCTCGACATTGGATCCCTCGTCGACCAGCGCCTTGGGGCTCATGCTGTGGTCGACGCGGGCCACGCGCTGCTCGATGATGGGGCCCTCGTCCAGGTCGGCCGTCACAAAGTGCGCCGTGGCGCCGATGATCTTGACGCCGCGGTCGTAGGCCTGGTGGTACGGCTTGGCGCCCTTGAACGACGGCAGGAAGCTGTGGTGGATGTTGATGATCTTGCCCGACATGGCGGTGCACAGCGTCGGGCTGAGCACCTGCATGTAGCGCGCCAGCACCACGAGCTCGACGTCGTGCGTGCGGATCAGCTCCAGCACCTGCGACTCCTGCGCCGCCTTGGTGTCCTTGGTGACGGGCAGGTGGTGGAAGGCGATGCCATAGCTGGCGGCCAGGGGGGCAAAGTCTGGGTGGTTGGACACGATCAGACAGACGTCGACGGGCAGCTGGCCCGTCTTGGCGCGGAACAGCAGGTCGTTGAGGCAGTGGCCCGTCTTGGACACCATGATCAGCACGCGCAGCTTCTGGGCCACGGGGCGGATGTCGTAGTCCATCTGGTAGTCGGCGGCCAGCGCGGCAAACGGCGCGCGCAGGTGCTCGGTCGAGGGCGTCGCCGTGGGGCCGAAATGGACCCGCATGAAGAATTTTTCGCTCGTCGGGTCCGAGAACTGCTGCAGGTCCAAGATGTTGAGGCCCTCGCGAGCAAAGACGCCCGTGACCGCGTGCACGATGCCCGGCTTGTCGGGGCACGACAGCGTGAGGAAGTGGTCGCTGGCCATTGTTGAATGTGGGTGTTGTTGTGGTTGAACCTTTTTTTCAAAGGGGGGATGGATATAAAATCCTGATGAGAGTCTTCTAGACCCGACCCGTGTGGTCATTCATCGTGATGTGTCCACTTCGCCTCCGCTCTCCGCAGCCGGGAAGGGGGGACCCAAAAGGGTTAGGGTTTACCGTCTGTCTCTGGCCTGCGCCGGAAGCAGAAACGCCGAGTCAATAAAGGTGAGTTGTATGAACTGAGTTTAACAGCTTAATCTCGTTATGGATGCTTGTACAAAATGGCCGTTGAAAGTCACAAAGTCCAAAAAGGGCCCTGAAGACGACGTCGTATTCGAGAGTAATTAATTATGTAGTGGTAATTAGTAATAATTGCTAGAAACCATTAGAGTTTGATATTATAACTACTAGTAGGAAGACAATTCAGGTATGCTCAGCGTTTGGTAAGCGTCCCTTTTAAAGTATACCGGGTATGCAGCGACAGATCGAGGCTCCATAAGTTGTTGCTGTGTTTGGAGACTGCAATTATCTTGGCCTTCAATCAGCTGACTGTCACCTGCTTGTGTGTAACTGCCCAATCTAGAATAGATACCTTGGCAAGCTTGGGCACTCGTCGAGCCTCGTCCATTAGGAAATTTCCACAATGACTCAGCCTCAAAATCAGACTCGAACCTCAAAAATCCCGTAAAAACACTTCAGTTCTAACGCCCGGCGTCCACTTCCGTCTTGCTTTCCGGCACAATATATGGAAATAGAGAATTCTCTGAGGCCTTCTTCCAGCATAACATTTTGTTTTCTGGCCATATCCCGGCCACCTTCACCGTCCTGGAGGGCGTCGCGAGCACCACCCCGGAGGGAGAACACATTCTCGAACATCGGTCTATTCCTCGTACGGAAATTGCAAACTGGGCGGCATCAACATCCTCGCCCACAACCGGCCATTCCACTACATCATTGCGCTCGGACCTGCTGCTTGTCGAGATAGAGAGGGTACTCGATCGTGATGGCGGATGGGCACTCCATATCGACTCGGCGACATTCAACTCGATATTCAAGGCATTCAATATTGAGCCCTCGATCAAGTACTTCCAAGCCCGTCGCTATTCTGGGTTCTACCCAGTCGTCTCCAAAAACAGACGTGGTCTCAACAACAATGGCCGTGAACAAAACTTTTCGTCCTTCTTCAGTTCCGCCGCATTTAGACCGTGGCAGATTGTCTGGTCCTTTACCCCTAGCACTTGCTCGACTAGGACCATTTTGATCGCCAGTGCTGAGGACTTGGCACAGTTTCGAAAAGAGTTTGCTCGATACCGACATTGTTTGCCAAATCCTCTCTTCATCGGGATTCCCCCCTTGGTTGACCTCCTCGGATCGGTCACCAACAGCTTGGCCGACGGGCTAGGCCACTTAGTATACGTAGAGGGCGAAACCGTGTCCCGGAAAGGTCAAAACACAGAGCGGCTCATAAATCTAGCTGACTTGTCAAGAATAGCCGGCCAAGCGAACACGAATGCAGTACAGCTTTCAGCTGCTGTCCAGCGTGTTGAGGACTTTGTTTCGGTTATACTATCTGATTCTCTGGGGCTGAAGGATGTCGCGGTGATGGAGGGCCGGAAGACACAGTACGACGCGGCATGGGATGACCTGTCTCAGTTCGCCGCCGTTCTGCAGCTAGAAGCGCGTAGGGCTAGGCACATCATCGCTGATATCGACAAGCGAGCCTCGCTGCAACTGAACATTGTGAGTTGTTGTATCCAATAAATACCCACGATATTTTCTCGTAACCTTTCCCATTTTGTTTTGGATATCTCGATATCAAAAATAATGCCGTGTGCTCTTCATACTGATAATAAGAATGCTCCTCTCAGCTCTTCAATCTCATCGCCAAGTCCGATGCCGACGCCAGCATAAGTCTTGCCAAGGCAGCAAAGCACGACAGCTCATCCATGAAGACGGTCGCCGTTGTGACCATGGCATTCCTCCCCGCCACGTTCTTTGCAGCGCTCTTCGCCATGCCTCTCTTCAAGTGGGACGCCTCGCCCGTTATCCAGGACAACTTCTGGGTGTACTTGGTTTTCACTCTCCCCAGCACCGCCCTGGTTTTCGCACTCTGGGGTATCATCACCCAGCGCCACCAGATGAAACAGCTTCTGAAGGCGGGGCTTCGAAAAAGCCATTTGAGGACGAGAGACGAACAAGATTCATCGTCCGAGAGTTGACACGATTCGTTATGGGCCGCCTGGTGGGAGGGTTTTTTACGTTCCCCGTATTGTATTGGTTTCACTTGCGTTGACTCTTACTGCAAGTCTTCCTGCATTGTTTTGTTTTCTTCTTCCTTTTTCTTTTACTTTTTGTTTACTTTCTTTTCCAGATGGGGATCTTCAATGGGTGGTACAGGCTTGACTTTTAACTTTCAATTGTTTTCCAAGTTCAGATAACGCTTACATACCTAATCACCCACAAAGCTTCCTTGGTAGCCCATGATGATAAGCCGTGGTCCATAAACGACAGTACAGAGGGCTATCTTCCTTGTAGTTTCTTCCCCTGAATTTCGAAGCACTAATCCATGTTCATGCTCGAGGAAACATCCTTATACATTTCTTCAGTTGCCATCCGTCTCAACACCAGAAGAATAACCTGGCTCGGTTGTGGCTTCTAACGAACTCCCCGTAACCCCAACCTCGTCCGAACTGTTCCTCATCTTCCCACCAGCCTCGGCCAGCTCTTTCTCCTCGCGGTCCAGCACCTCGACAATCTTTCTCGGCAACTGCACCTCAACCCGCTTCGCCATGACCTCGTCCGCCTCGGCCATCTTGCCACCGGCTCGCAACGACTCTTCCAGCCGGATCGCAAACTGCACCCAGTCGGCGTCGGTCGGGGCATCCAGAAATCTCCGACGGTACGTCGCGGCTCGCTCGTCGTCGTGACATACGCCTTGGGCGTGCATGGCCAGCAAGCACCACGAGCCGCGGTAGATGAACCTGTCTTCGAGCAGGTCCCATTGCGCGGGGGGGATGTTGGCGTTAGACGGATTGGCGGTCAGCTTGGCTAACACGCGGTGCAAGCGGGCGTCAAAGTCTTGCTCGGGCATGGAAAACCGCAGCTGGGTCAAGAGGGCATCAAACTCGACTGCCAGAGCCGTCGTATTTTCCACCCCCAGCGTGGCTTGGGCTTTGACGACAAGATGCTCGTAGTCTGCGATGAGCCGGCGGGTGAGCACAGCGTCGGGTACAGGCTGGATGAGGAGATACGCGCGGTGGGTGTGCAGCGTCGAGATGTTGTCATGTCCCAGCAGCGCGATAATCGTGTCTGACCACATCTGCCACGTCGCCGTCGTGTAAGCCGACACGTGCTCGAACCGCGGCAGGTTCTGTACGAGCGCCAACGTGCACCGCGAGATACGTGCAAGTGGGTGACCCGGGACTCGAGCAGCTGACAGAGCCGCCAGATACCGTAAAAAAGTCAGCAGGATGTCGCGGCGGCCGTGGTTGAGCGCCAGCTGCGGAACAGATACGCAGCAGTCCCAGATGGCAGCGACGTGGCCGTCGCGGATCAGATCGTCCAGCTCGAGGAACGCGGCTCGCAGCAGTCGACCGCCCTGCTCGACTTCCCGCTTCTTGAACAGGTACAGGGATGCGACCAGGTGCGAGATCATGGTGGTGTTGTACTGGCCCATCTTGGTGAACGACGTGGCCAGCCTCCAACGCGGGTCCTTCTCCGACCACCCCAAAATGAAGTTGCGGTACGCCGACATGGTGGCGGCAAGTTGCCGTGACTGGTCCTCTTCGAGAAGCTGTGTCTGCAGGGTGACTGCCCTTCCTCCTCCGCAGCCGCCGTGCTGACGCTGCTGCTTCTCGGCCAGCTGGAGCGCGGAGCCGACTACGTCGAAACCCGGCCGCGCTGTCCCCTTTTTCTTGCCAACCTGAGGCTGGGATTCGCCTGCAGCAAGGTCTGGTCTTCTCGTCTTTCCCTGCCCACAGGTTCGGCTGTATTTCTGCCAGTTCCATCTTGCGAACTGGGCCTTGTACATGCGGGCTCTGTACGTTGTCAGAATCTTGTGTGTATTGGGCACCTAAAAGACTGGAAGCTAAGAGGTGTAAGAAAAAAAAATTTCGAAAGCAAAGAAAAATGACGCATCATAGGAACTTGAGATCGCGGTTGCTGCACGGGACTTGTTGTCTGACAACATGAACAAGTGGGATGGATGGTAGTGTCGTCCCATTCTGCAGCCACCGGATCGAATCTTGCATATTAAAGGAGAGAGGGAAAAAACTTACGTCGCGCGGAACCCATGCACCGTATGCATGATCTCAATGACATCCTTCAGCCGCACATTGTTGTGCATGTACAGGTCCTCGATGGCGCTTTTGACGGCATCCCAATCGCTCGGCTTGGTAGGGATCACGGTCCTAGCTGGCTGTCCTGGGACGACGCGGCGATAGTGCACGGTAAACGCAGGAGGTCTTGGGGCAATACTGGTAAACATTGGGATACTAGCCATGATTGGCATGCCATCCTCGTCACCCATTGTGAATTCAGTTTCAAGGCGAGGGGATGGGAAATACGGGATTTTAGAGTAAAAGTGGAACTCCTGAGTTTGCAAAGTGAGAAAAGGTGTGTTAAGGGAGAGCCAAAGTTCTAGATGCACTCTCATGTTCCAACGCGCCCCCCGGAATTTCTCCACGCGCGCCCCCCTCATCAACTGTAAACCGATGGTGGTTCAGCTGGTTCCAGAACTCGCTTCTGCAACGGACGTACCCAATTGGGCTGCACGATAGAGATCCGAGTGAGAGCAGGATGCCATGGACAAATCAGGGTGCTTGCAGTGCTAGTGTAATGCGACCCTGCTGCCTGCCGGTCTGCCATGGATGGGTTGCAATAACGTTCAGGTGTGTTGCAGCAATGTCACCCAATATCTCGTCCGTATGGTCACTTGACAGGGCTGAGTGAAGGACAATATAGGATACCAAATTCGAGACTGGAAAGATGAGTTCAAAGGGATCATGTTCTCCTATAATTAAGTGGCAAACTACCTACTTACCAGTCTGTGTTTGAGCACCTTGTTGCTGTCGATTAATCATCAGCCCACCAAGCTTAATTATTTGGAAGGCAACAGCGCCTTTCTGGGCATTGGCAACAGCACACGCAACAGAGGATCTATCAAGAACAGCGCCAAGCTGATGGTACCAAACACCAGCATCGGCAATCCCGACAGCGTAATGTGGCCTGGTTTCAATCATCAGTCCATCGCCATGATCATCATAACAAGCTCCGTAAAAAAATAAAAATAAAATATTGAATTAAAATAATTTAATTAAAATAAAAATAAAAATAAAAATAAAAAGGGGGGTAACATACCAAAGAAGCCTCCACGCCTGGCAATCGTGTCCCACAGCTCGTTCACAAGCACCGCAGATGCGCCATCCCACCTCCAAGGCCCACGCAGCCGGAACTTTGCGTTGAAGTTCGCTCCCAGCGCCCAAACCAGCGGCAGCTTGTACCACGCGCCATTGTTGCCACCCGACTTTGAGTCATGGAATGCCCAGCCCAAACGAAGCACATCGGTAAACGACGGCGCAGCATCCATGTCCACGGCCAGCTGGTACGCGTAGCTCTCGTGGTCGACGCCGTACTGGATGCGGGCGGCCGGCGACATCTTGAGGCGGTACTGTGGCTCGTCCCGCGGGTCCAATACTTTCAGGCTCTTCGTCGCCTTGCTTCCTTTTTTGTCCATGACGAGACGGGACACCCACAGCTGGGCCTGCAGCTCGGCCAGCGGCGGGATGGCGCCAAACGACGGCCGTACGAACCCGATGAAGCCCACACTCGGGTCGGACGAGTGCCATATCTCGCGCGTATCCGCCTCGTCTGCTGCGGTCGGGTAGTTACATTTATAGCCTCCTGCGTCAACCTGGCCCACGGTCTGCAGCTTCCCTGGCGTCGCAGACAGGTCCGACACAGCAGAGTCCGGGTTCGATGCTGCATCGTCCGCGTCCGCGTCTGCATGCTCTCGCCGGGGAACCGTTTCCGTTGTACCAGCCGACGAGGAGGAGGAGGAGGCAAACTTCTCCTTGCTGCTCCCATGCGGTGCATGTGCCAAGAAGGGGAACGTCTGCGTGTACCCTGTAGCCAGGATGATCATGTCGGGCTTGATCTTTTCGTCCCGAAGACGCGCGTACTCGGCCCGGCCGTTGTCGCGGAAATGGACTACGCCTTGGCTGTCGATGTGCTCGGGCCATGGGGCGAGGTCGATGTGCCGCCTGTGGATGTCGGCAATGGGTACCTGAATCAGGGCTGAGCGTATCCGCTGGATGAGAGACGATTCTCCTTCCGTTCGGTAGGGAGCTGAGATGTACGGCATGGCCTTGCTGGACTTGTTGAAAAAGACTGCAGGAAATCTCAGAAATGGTTGATGATAATAAGATGAGGGAGAACTCACTCTTGCTTGCATGGTATCGCCCATCAGAGATGCCACCAACCCACTGGCCAAGCCCGTGCTTGGTCCCGCTGACCAGCCAAAGCGTCGACTTGATGAAAAAGTCATAGTACTCCCACAGCAACATGTGGTCTCTGAGTCGGTGATGCACGTATGCCGTGTCAAAAAGACTCGCGCCGCCGCCGTCAACTGGCACGTTGAGCCGGTTCGGGTCTGGTTTATTGCCCAGGATGGGGAGGATGACGGGGTCGGGGACTCTCTGCCAACTTGGAGTTAGTGAAAATGCCGCCATAACTTCAACTTTTTCTTCTTCACATCATCTTTTCAATGTCATACATACCCACCTTTGGTGCGCACAGAAATCCATCGCGATGACTCAAAAGAACCCTCTTGGTGTCAGAGTTCACCGCCATGTAAGCAATATCCATCCCCGTCTCACCGCTCCCCATTATCAACACCGTCTTGCCGACGCCAAACTGGGCTTTGGACTTGAAGTCGGCCGAGTGCATTACAGAGGGCACATTCTCAACCCCCTTGATGGTCGGAATATTGGGCGTGACATGCAGCCCCGAGCAGACGGCAAGGGCATCACATTCGAACTCTAAAGTCTGAGAAGAACCCTTGGGACGATAAGAAACGACGTGGCCTCCATTCTGTCCACGGCAGACAGAGACGGCCCGAGACGAGAGACGAATGTGTGGCCATAAGTTGAAATGCGTGCAGTAACTTTCGAGGTAGTTCAGGTAGCGCGCCGTTGTGAGAAAGTCGGGGTCGTCATCGGTCGGTCTGAAGTCGGAAAAGGTGGCGAGTTGTTTGGACGATACGAGCTGTTGAAATTTTCAATTAAATTAGAAGAACAACGTGAAGACATGAAAGGATCAGAAAAAGTACCTCCGCGTCTTCGTATGTGCGGTGAGCAAATGTACCGCCAATGCTATCCTCGGCTTCAAAGCAGATGGCCTCGATGGGCTTGGTGTCGAGAAAGTTGTGCGCAGTCAGCAGGTATTTCAGAGTGACGAGTCCCGAGGGGCCGGCGCCGATTACTACAACCCGCATTATGCCGATTTTGATGGGAAATTTTAATTTGAATGGTATTTTGCTAGGGTACTGGCTGGAACAAATGAGGGAGGCCGGATGGAAGTGGGAGAAGTCCATGCAGCATCCAGACAGAGGGCACTTGTATCGGTGAGCACTGACACATCCCTTGGTATTTGCGATCTCCAGGCAACTGTATCAAACGGTATGTGGCCATACTGAACATGGGAGGAGGGGTTTGGGAGGGGGGGGGGTTCTGGATTTGGACCTCCGACGAGTGGGATGTACTGTTTTGAGAAACTTGGCGAGAGGGTATTATGTTCCACACTCCCGAGCAAGGGTCTGACATATCGTCAAGGCGGGGTCGGGGGCATGAACGGTGGTATTTGTAAGACAGAAGAGGCACATCTTTTCTTCGGGTTCAGGAAAAGTTCATTGAGGGTCGGGATCCTCACCGTTTACGGTGTGTGGCAGCGTGTGAGTGGCCTGGACACGCAGCACTAACTAATTCTAAGGATGACAGCAAGTGAGCCCGCTGGGTAAGCAGCATATCTTTGGCCCAATGGATACACATCTTGGTTCCTTCCTGTGGCAACGATTGCTGACTATGCATCTACTCTTAACTACCTTTAGACATTTCCGAGGGTGGCTTCTCTAGCGTACCTTGAATTTAGGTACGTTTCTTGCCTTGATAGCATATTCTGTCGATTGCTATCTTGGACTGCACCGGCGGTATTTCCGGGCATGTCACTCGCAACTTGAACTTGTCGTTCGTGGTACATGATTATACCCGAAGACAGCAACAGCAAAATCCAAATGACCAGCCAGCTCCGTCATTTCCAAGCAAATAGTGGGCATCCCATGTTCAATAACTTCGCCGCTAACGACGCACTCGATTCCTTCTCCCAAAACTCACGATTGTGATGTTCCACCACCACCACGACAAGAATAGAAGAAAGAGGTCTATTGGTTACCAGGCCCAGTTGACATGTAGTCGGGGGCAGCTCGTCACGCCAAGCTTCCTTCAAGGCTTCTGGGGAGGGGACCGTGTGGCGGGCCTTTCTGACTTTGCTTACGTACACTCTTTGACTCGGAGTAATCACACCGGCTAGTTGAGGGTCGAGTGCGTTTCTTGTTGCATTTATCGTGATTCACCTCTATTATTAGTGATAACACATCGTATATTCTTAAAGTCCATATCTTACTTACAATGTGAAAGAGCTCCACTGGTTGGAGTTTGACGCAAGACAAAATAAGGGATAGGAAGCAAAGGTTAGGGCATCAGTCAAAGTTGTTTATTTATTCATTCTACTTCACCGAGTATTCCCTTTCTTAATTTTTACAGTCTCTCAAAGTTGCATCATACTGGTCTAAATCCTAGTACTCGCCCCAGGATATCCCGCCGCCGCCGCCGCCGCCGCCGGGGCGACATGCCGCGGCCAGTCCTGGTCATCCAACCACGTAAAGCCCAGCAGACCCGTGAATCTCTCCTTATCAAGCCACCAGAGAACCAGCTCCAGCCCGCGAACATCCGTCCACAACCTGTCTATCGTCTCACTCGCCGTCTTTAGCAGCTCGGCGGTCTTGGAAATCCCCCTGCCGCGATCCAACACTCTTTGCATGGCTTCGGCCCGCTGGTAAGATCTGTACAACGCGTGGCCATGCTCGAGAAGGTTCGTCCGGGCCGCAGCCCACTCGGCCGTCTCGCACCAGAAGTTAGGCTGCGGTTCGTCAGGGGTCATGGTGACCCAGTAGTCGAGGTACGGCTCTTCCCACGTGCAGCCGCTACGAGATGACTCGCTTCCAGCAGCAACAAGGTCCACGTGCATCTTGAACTCGTATTCATGGTACTCCCGGAAATGCGCACACTGCGGGATATCCTCGGTGGGCTCTCGCCCCCAGGGGAAACTGTCGGCACAGTCGCACGGCATGTCCAGCGTCTGGACCTTGCAGCATCCGTGAAAAGGGCAGCAGTTATCGTTATCCTTCTTGTCAGTGTCCTCCTTGTGGGGATGATGTTGGCAAGAACGGGGTTGCTCGTATGGGTTGACATGCACCTTGATTATCCGGCCCTGGAACGATTGCCTGGCAACAGCAGTGACAGGGCGGGCGTCGCAATACATGCGGTGAACATGATGCCGGAGACACATTTTGGCAAAGGTTGTGTTGAATTGGAGAAAGGCTTTAAAACTGCCAGGCTGCAACGAGCTGCTGTGTGATTATTTACGACGGAGACTATAAAGACTTTCCCAGTGGGTGTGCACAACGAATGGTCTTTTAATACTCCGTTGTCCTTCGAGTGTCTTGTATCGTACAGCTTCATTGTTGTGTTAATAACTCGGGAGAATGTTCATGCTGGTTCGTTGAACAGTAAGGTTACACATTCTGACACCGAGTGCGCCGTGCACAAGTACTAATAATTAATGTTTTACATGAACATGAGATTAACTGGAACTAAACCGCAGGACGGCAGTGAACAACATAAACGCTTCAAGTCAACAAAGAAATTGAGTCTACCATAACCAAAAGTGAAATAATTTGAGCCAATACAACGACATAAAGAAAGCTCCTTGAGTACTCCTAGTCGTAATCACACAGGGCTTCTGACGTCTATAATCTTGGTACTCAGCGACGGGCCACCAGGCTGAGCTTGATGCCACACTTCAAGTTCGAATAGATCGTCCCTTTACTGCCGTGCTAAGAAGCTCGACGGGTGAGGTTTGACGCGCTGGTAATCACTGCTTTGTCTTCCCCGTGTACCCTAGGCCCCTTCTTCAGGTGAACGCGGCTTGTAGCACTGTACGTAAATCTGCAAATATACGATGAGTCTGACTCATCTATCCAATATCCATCAAATCAACACACCTATTACCAAATGTGACGAATAACCCTGCATGCATGCTAACACTGATCCAAAAAAGCGCATCCAGGACACCCGTAGAATAATCCAAGAACAAGGCATACCTAGCCAAAAGCAAACTCATCCATCATTCCCCATCCGAAAAACAACAATAATTCGCATATGTCTCCTCTACCACGTCCCAGAAACAGGCAAGTCCCTGGAACTCTGGCCAATCTCAAACAGATACTCACCCTGCGTGAGCATCACCCAGTTTTGCTTCTCCACGTTCCAGTAGCTCAGATCTCTCCTCGTAACGCCGAACTCGACAGTACGCGACTCGCCAGTGTGGAGATAGACCTTGTCGAACCCACGCAAGACGCGTACGGGGAAGTCGATGCCACCCTCAGCAGGATACCCAAGATACAGCTGGGGAACGGCGGCACCCGCGCGCCCGCCCACGTTCTTGACGTCCACGGCAATGGTGACGTACGTTTCCCACAGATCAGGGTTGCCGCCCTCAGCGCCACCAGCTCCGCTGAGCGGTTGCACCGTATCATAGCCGTCCGGATACGGGTACGGGTCCGAGACGATGTCGTCAACAGTCTTAAGATACGGGTAGACGTACTTCTCCAGAGCCCGGAAGCCGGCAGGAAACAGGGCCTCGATTTGGGGGGGAATCTTGGTCGAGTACGTTGGCGGTTTTGCGCTGGGGCTTGGGCGTGGAGCAGGGAGCGCTGATTTGGTCTTGAGCGGCGTGACCTGGACATTGCTCAAGTTGAATGTGGTGTAGCTGAGGCCGAACCCAAACTCGAAACGGGGATCGATCTTGTACTTGTCAAAGTAGCGGTAGTCGATGTAGAGGCCTTCCTTAAAGTCCTGCTGAGGCACGACCCCGTTCGGCGTATACAAAACCTGCCCACCTGTGCCGTAGTCCTTGAGAGACTTGCCGATGGTGAAGGGCAAGTGACCGGATGGGTTGATCTCCCCAAATAAAACATCAGCAAGAGCGTTGCCCGACTCCTCACCTGGCAAATTGGCGAGCAGTACTGCCTTGACGTTGGGCAGGTCGATCCAGCTCTCCATCAAGACGGGCCCGACCGCGTGGATAACGACGATGACATCGCCATGGCCAGAGCCGCACTTGGCAGCCACATTGATGATCAGATCGTCTCCTCCCTTCTGCAGATCCAGGTTCGGCCTGTCACCACTAACGTCGTCCCATTTCGCGAAACCCTCGCCAGAATCAGCGTTGGCAAACACAATGCACAGCTCTAGGCCCTCGAGAACAGCCTGGTCGGTGCTCGCCTTGGGTGGCTTGTTGGTGAGGTACTCGTGAATCTCGACCGACGATGTGTCGAAATGGCTGCGCAGCGTCTCGATTGGCGTAACCAAGTACGGAAACTCGACAGCTCCTGAGCCCCAGCCAGAACCCAATGTGCCCTGGTTGCAACTGCGATCCTTGCAAGCGTTGGGGCCTTTGCCTGGGCCAGCGTCCTCTCCGAAAATACCCACTTTGAACTTGCCCGTGTGTCGATAACCAGTGGCGCGCTGGATTATATTGCGCCGCGTCTTGAGCTTCGCATCAACCAACCCCTGACGACTGATGGGCAGCAGATCCTCATTTTTGAGCAGCACAGTGCCTTCGGCGGCAACCTCGCGGGCGATGACGGAGTGGTTGGATTGCACATTGAAGAACTTGTTGACCTCGACCAGCTCCTGAGCGCTGGGACTGCCCGCTGCCATGACGCCCATTTGGTCATTTGTCCACGACGAGAAGTTGGGGGGTTCGCGTGGGAACTTGGCCTCGTCGTCTTGGCCGAGCTGGTACCAGGCCGCCACGATGCGTGTCACCATGTCGTTCAGCCTTTCCAGGGGAACGCTGCCGTTGAGGACGGCCTTGGTCAGCTGGGGTCCCCAGAGCGATTCGCCCTTGGCCCAGGTGAGCCCATCGCCGGGCATGGTCATGTCGAGCCCGGCCAGCGCCGTGCCCACACCCGAGTGCTGGGCTAGCCAATCGCTCATGACGAAGCCCTGGAAGCCCAGCTCGTCCTTCAGAATGCCATTGAGCAGCTTGCTGTTGCCGCAGGCGTACGAGTTGTTGACCTGGTTGTAAGAGCACATGACCGACGCCACGCCTGCCTTGACAGCGTCACCAAAGGGCCAGGCGTAAAGCTCGTGCAGGGTACGATCGTCGACGTTGGCGCTCACGGCGTGAGGGAGCCCCCACTCCCACGGCTGGCGGAAGTGCTCCTGCTCGTTGGCAACAAAGTGCTTGATGGTAGCCATGACGCCCTCGCTCTGGATGCCCTTGACCGTCTCGGCACCGGCAATGCCCTGCAGGTAAGGATCGGCCCCAAATCCCTCCCAGTTCCGTCCGCCAGCGGGCATGCGGCCAAGAGGGCCCACGCAGGGGCCCAGCAACACATTGATCCCCTTGGCGTGTGCCTCGATGGCATGTGCCTTTCCGCGAGCGTACATGAGCTGGCGGTTCCAGGTGGCGCCAACGGTGATGCCGGCGGGGAAGGCGGTGATGTTGTCGGCAAAGCGGATGCCCAAGGGGCCGTCCTGGAGCTGCAGCTGGGGGAAGCCCACGTGGATAGCTGGGGCATTGGTACCCACGGCGAGCCCCATCTGCCAGCCCGTGCCGGTTGTGACGTTGACCTTCTCAGCGAGGGTCATGCGGCCAACCATCTTGGCTGCCTTCTCGTAGCTCGCCGCCCATGTGCCCGCGATGCCGCCCAGGGGGGTGGGGTACCACGGCGGAGACTGTCCATATGGCGGCTCTTTCTGGAACTTCTTGTACATGAATGTGCCCCCAGCGCCGATGACGACCCAGAGCCCCAAGATGAAGAGGACACCGACACAGCACCGGCCGCGTCCTGCTAGCAGTCGCCGGATCGACCACCGTCCGTTATGTGCATGGTTTGCTTGGAGGAACCGTTTCGAATCGGCAGCGGAAGCGACAGGGTCTTGGTCGAGGAACTCTGTCGCGTCAATGTCCGACTCGGAATCGCGGCTGTGGTCGTCGAAGCGGCCGTGGAGGAGGCCCTCCTTGCTCGGGTCTTGTGCCATTGCGGCAGGGCTCGGGCGTGACCAGCTGTCGCAGCGTCCCAGTTATCCCCTCCTCTTGGAGCTCTTCAGCAATCCCGGTGCGAAGAAGGGGGCTTGCGCTCGGTGGCCGTTGTCGTTGTCGTCGTCGTATTCAGAGGTGTCGGTCGAATTTAAGAAGCCATAAATCGCAAAGAGGCTAATTCGTTCAGTCTATAACCGAGCTGAGGCGAGTAGGGATGGGGCGGACGGATGGGCTTGTTGAGATGATTCGAGTGCTGGGATGGAGCCCGGAGGCGGTGGACGACAGGCAGGAGCTTGGCCCTTCGCGCTCGTCTCAGGCGGTTGTCGGAACAAACAGGTTCAGCTGGGTTGTTCTCCGCAACTAAAAAAGAACGAAAAACAAGTGCAAGGCACTCTGGGGGAAAGCACCGAGACAGGGAAGGAGGGAAAGCAAAAAAAAAAAAAAAACGAAAAACGATGTGAGGATGGATTCGAGAAAGGATTCGAGGAAGGTGGGTTTGGATCAAACGGTGAAACAGTTTGCAGGCACCCAAAGCCCAGAGCCAAACAACCACGATGGGGCTGTGACAGGGCTCTTGGCAATTGAGGGCAGGACCCGATTGGAGCTGTGTGGGCCCGAGCTTCATCGTCCACTGTCCACTGGACCCACGTACCTGCGCTAACCCCAGGGTGGGGCACTTGGTGCTCCAGAGCCACACGGGACGACGCGCTGTGGGGATGGAAGCAAGCCCACTCACTTCTTGGCAGGGACAACTTTCAAGGTTGGAAATGGAGCCAATGTTGAATTACGGAAATAAAAAAAGAGAGAGAAAGGAAAAAGGACAAAAAGGAAGAAGAAGAGAAGAAGGAAAGAAGGAAATGAAGAGGAGGATGAAGATAATTGAAGAAACAAGTGGGAAGTGGTCCACACGGACGGAAGTACCAATCCTCTTAACCAAACAGTTGAAAGCAGGACCCCATAAACTGACCTCTATTCTTGGGAGACTGTTGTGGCCAGTTGGAACTTAATATGGGACGGCCGCCACTTCTTGATCACAGCTGCCACGTTCAAGTCGATGAAGCAATATCATGGTTGTCCTTTCCTGATAGGCTGGTATGGAGGCGGCAAGAACGAAGCACCACCTGCTAGGTACCTTAGGTACCTTGTGCGGTGAGCTTTGAGTGCCACCTCCAGGCTGCAGACCACTCTCCAAGTTCCATTCTGCAACCTTAACGCCAAACGATCACCATCGACATCCAGTTTCAAAACCTCAGCCAGTAACACGCAACGATCTTGGACTGTTCCTAGCGATGCCGCTGACAATCTTCACTGAGATTTTCGACATTTGCTTTTGCATTTCTCATTCAATCAGCCCCTGGCTCCAATTGCAGCGACACAAAGCAGAATATCCGCTCACAGCCATCTGTCCAAATTCGCGACTTTACCCCTTTCGTTCAGACACTAAGATTCAACAGCCGACGTCTTCTGTATCGATAAAATAGCAACTTTGTCCACGACTTCCCTCCCTGGGCCCACGGTTTGCAACATGGATCTGCGTGATCTCCGAGGTCCGTGCCGTCTGACCTCCGAGACTCCGGACAACCCAGGTGGGGAACTCTGCGAACAGTTACACACACTCCACCTAGCGTTGATCCTGACTCATAGTAGACGGCTATACATGTACTAGTATATATGCTCTTCAATAGACGTTCACTTTGATCAGGTAGGTAGCCGAGGTCCAACACAGTCCATTCCCCTTTCCCAGACTCTGTAGAACACCCAAGCCAGAGGCTGACAACTTGAACATGCCTTCCGTACACCAACAGGACCCGAACACCGGATCGCCGCCCGGAAGAGGACATGACCAAGCGCCGCAAGCAGGTGTAGTCGGCGCCGGCATCGCGGGTCTATGCGCAGCCATCGCGCTACGGCGGGCTGGATGGTGCGTCGAGATATTTGAGCGGTCACGGTTCAAGAATGAAATCGGCGCCGCCATCACCGTACCCTCCAATGCGACCTGCGTCTTGGATCACTGGGGGTTCGACTTCAGCAAAGCAGCCCCTGTGCCAAACCAGTCTTCAAGGGTTGTGTCAGCCCATGATCTCTCCACCATTATGCGGGAGGAGTATCCCGACATTGCCCAGCAGTTCGGACATGCCTGTTGGAGCTTCCACAGAGTCGACCTGCACCAGGGGTTGAGGCGGCTGGCAACAGATCCGGCGGAGGACGAAAAACATGGCCGGCCTGTTGACATACGACTCGGATGTGAGGCGGTTGGTCTGGACTGTGAAGATGGGATTATCAAGCTAGCTGATGGCCGAACGGTTGCAAAAGATCTTATTGTCATTGCGGATGGCGTTCACGTAAGCATCTATACCACGTATAGCAAAGCAGCGAGCTGTCCCGGACTGACACGTAATGTTAGAGCCGTCTCATCCAGGACTTTACAGGACAGCCAAGCAAGCTTGTGCACACTGGACGGTCGATTTACCGGTGGCTAGTCCCCATGGTCGATGGCCTGGCTTATCCCGAAGTTCGAGACCTCTACGCCGATGCCCTGCCCGGATTCCTGACCATTGATGATGGCAAGGGGGTATACCTGATCAATTACACCTGCCGTGGGGGCAGGGTGCTGAACAATGCCATCCTCCATCTCACCGACTCCGCCCAGGTCGGCGAGGATGTGTGGCACTCACCTGTGTCCAGGGAGGAAGTGCTCGCCAAGGTCCAACACTTCCACCCATCCGCAAAGATCATCATCCAGATGGCCAGCGAGGACGGCATCAAAGTTCACCATCTGTACACCCGCCAACCTCTCAACAGCTTTGTCCGGGGTCGGGCGGTGGTTGTAGGCGACGCTGCGCACGCCATGGTACCATCACATGCTGCCGGCGCCGCCATGGCCATTGAGTCGGCTGCGTCGTTGGAGGTACTCTTCAAAGGGGTTCGCGGCGGAGTGGCCGACCCGGTAACATTCCAACAGCGGCTGAAATTGTTCGATAATCTGCGCATCCCACGATGCAACCTCGCCATGCTGGCCTCCAACTCTGCCAACCTCTGGCTTGAGCCCGGGCTTGAGGAAGAGATACGCAGATTCTACTCCGGTCCGCTACCACCTCCCAAGGCGCGACCGTGGGGTCCCGAATTTAGGGAGCTCCTCTTCCATCACGACGAGTACCGCGCGGCCGAGGCGGCCTTGGCAGATGTTCAAGTTTCTCCGCCTTTGGAGAAGGGCGGAGTATAATGAGTAGATTGCCTGCGCGCGCCCATGAATGGGTGGATAAGTTCAACGCAAGGAGATGGAATTGGGGTAAGATTATGAATTCCCCTTTTTTTATGAGAGATATTAAGGCTCTTTTCTCGGGGCCTGCAACCCCATTCATGCCGTCACCAATAACCCGATGAACGTATAGTGTGGGGTGGTTCAAGTTGCAGTTCTCGGGGGTTTGCTATCTGTGCGTAATGTATTCCACTTTTGTAGCAACGCAAAGAGTGGTAGAAGACGATGTCCCCATCTTTTGGAGGTGTGACGATGGGATTATGGGAAATCGGATCTTGAAGTTGGTGGTAGGGCGGAGAAGAAGGGGGCAATTAACTCACCCTAATTAGTGAGTGCCACTCCCTTATCCTCTCACCATTTTGTACTTGTATACGTCAGCTCTATTTATTTCACCGTCTTTATGTCTCTCCCCCTAAACCCTAGCCGGTCGCATTAACTGCGGCCTGGAGGTCCACCACTCCCCTCGCTACTGCAGGTATGGAAACGAGACAGGCTTGTTGTGGTGCTCACTCCAAGAACACTCTGCCCTTCCCGAGCCCCATTTCTGAGTGCCGAGAGAGCACCACCACGGCGCCACTGTATGGCGCTTTCTCGGGTTACCGCCAAGGCGGTTTTCCTTACGATTCAAGGCGGGATGACTCCCGCCGTTCCTGCAGCAGTTTGGCCCCAACTCGGTAAAATCGGCACCCGGGTTATTTAGCCTCATTCTGGGGTATCTCTTGATATACTAACAGAGCAATGCTCCGGATAGTGGCTGTTGTGACCTATCCAGCCTTTTAGATTATTGCCTAGCCTGCGCTCCATATCCACGGCGTCACAATCGAACCCTTCCTGCTGATTTCTAGATGCTGATATTATTACAGCCGGGACCGGGTGAGGGAAGAGAGTCAAGAATGTGGGGTGGTCCTGGGGGGTTCAAATCTGTGACGACTCCCCCTCAGTCGCGCATCTCATATCATCTCGTCCTCGACTGTCCATTGACCACTGCCAGTTGGTCCCATTTCTCTGGCATCTCTCTCATCGCACAGACACCAGGCCACACCAATTGATCCTTGATGCGGTTGACAACACAATGAAGTGCACTTATATCAGCCTGGCGGCAGCAGCCCTGTGCTGTTCTGGTGCCGCGCTCGCTGCCAGGGGAAGTGGGAGCGACAATGGCATGATGGCTCGCCGCCATCACCGCCACAATGGCAGAGACCTCGCCTCGATGGACCGGCGGCAGTCGGGGGGTGCTTGCGGCGCCGATGCCGGCAAGTGCCCGGGGAATTTGTGCTGCTCCGACTACGGTTTCTGCGGAGACTCGATCGACCACTGTGCGCCCCTGTTTGGCTGTCAGGCTCAGTACGGCACCTGCGGATGGCCGAGGGTTGCGCCACAGCCGACCACATCGGCACCGCCCCCGCCCCCATCAACTACATCGACAACCAGCACCAGCACTACGCCGTTGCCGCCAACCACCACCTCGGCTCCTCCACCGCCGCCTACCACCAGCACTACTTCGACGACGTCCACAACGCCCTCGTCCACTTTGGTTTACACGCCGCCGCCAGTCTCATCTACTACCACGTCATCAAGGACCTCAGCGCCGCCCCCTGTTCAGAGCGGCGGGACGCAGATCACCACCAACGGCATGTGTGGCAACGGAACTCTGTGCATCGGCAGTCCCAACTACGGCCCGTGCTGCTCGCAGTTCTTCTGGTGCGGCTCCACTTTGGATTTCTGCGGTGCAGGCTGCCAAGGCCAGTTTGGTGCATGCTTTGGCGTCCCCGGCCTCCCTGGAGGTCAACCAGGCAACGTGACCACCTCGTCTGCGCCCGTGGTGATCCCGCCTACGAGCACAACCACCACCTCAACGACCGTCAGCATCACAACTACCTCGACCACGTCAACTACGCCCACTTCGACATCTACATCAACGTCTACTACGCCCTCGTCAACCTATGTCCCGCCGCCCGTGACCACGACCTCGTCAAGCGCCCGCGCCACACCAACCGTGTCTTTGCCGTCTGGACAGAGGTCGACCACTGACGGACGGTGCGGCAACGGCCTAAACTGCCTCGGCGCGAATTTTGGTCGGTGCTGCAGCCAGTTTGGCTTCTGCGGCGACGGCGATCAGTTTTGCCCGTACATTGTGGGCTGCCAGAGCGATTTCGGGTACTGCGACCCTGCCCCTTAAGTGGGGCTGGGGCTGGGGCTGGGGCTGGTGGATGTAGATTGATCGTAGATAGGTACCTAATCTCACAACTGATGGCCTGTGGAGTAGTCATTTGGATGAGGAAAGGGTGGTGGTGAGTGTCAAGATATAAAGTATCTTAGCTTGGGCTTGGGTTTAAATGAGACATCAAAAAGATAATGGTTTATTGAGTTTTGAGATGAAAAAGGTTACGGTTAACTTTTGAGCGTTTCGGTGTGTTTATGGTTGAAGTGTAAGCTTCCAAGGTAACGTTCAGAGGCAAGTCTGAAACTATAACTGATGAATGGAGACCCTCTTTGACTTTTAGTTGCTTGACCGTATGAAATGAAGCAAGGTTAGACTCAGACTCTGGAGATTCGTGGCGAGTAAGATTGAAGGGATTCCAGGGACTTACATGTAACCGGAACTTTGCTGCCACAGAATGGGAAAAGTTTGAAATTCAACAAAATTCAAAAGTATTCCTTCCGTGTTTGTTGCCTTTGAGAACTTTTTCTTTGAGTCCTACCAGACCAGAAAATCCAAGATCCGACATATCAACTGGAGCTACACGAAGACCGCACAATGGACACAAACCCCGACAACCTGAGCCAGACAGGTTCCATCGGCGGCAGTGACGAGGACCTGACTCAAAGTCATCTGCAGACAAATTCAAGTCCCAACGTCCATCAGGGAGCCGCCGGAATCCCAGTCTCCACCGCCACAGAGAGCGTCATGTCGGACCCCAAGGCCGCGGTAGGCCCGTCAGGAGGGGGAAAGTTCTACTTCGATTTCAACGAGCATACTACCACCCTGTGCTTCCGCTTCAGCTCCGACATTACCAAGCCCGTAGAGGGGCAAGCCTGGCATGCCACGCTGGATGTCAAATGCACCGACGTGCCGCGGCTCATGCGGGAGGGTTTCTTCTGGACGGCAGCAGCCAATGTCGTGCGCGGCGACGGGTATGTGGTGAAATTGGTCGACGACGAGGGCCGGCTCGTCGACGACGCCGAAGAGGAGATGTTTTTGGCGGGGTTCTGGTGTGTGCGGCATTGGTTCCTCACGAGTCTGCCGGTGGGCAGCAACATGGACTCGGTGGGCAGCGCAAGCGCAAGCGCTGATGGGCAGCAGAAGCCGCCGCTGCAGTGGGTGGCGCATCTCAAGGCATATGCCGAGACGGCTGGCGAACTAAATGGGTTCATTGACAGGCTGTCGGTACGCAACATTGCGGCTGTCGAGGCGGTGGGCGTTTCGAGCAACCAGTTCATGTACTGCTATACGCATCTGTATCCAGAGGATAACTTCAACGCCATCTACGACGATATGCCTTTGAAAGGTTGGTGGCCTTGGCCGAGGGAGACACACGCCGACGACGACGAAGACGACGACGATGGTGATAATGATGGTGACGACGTCACATTAGTGGGCGACGAGGCTGAGGAGAACACTGCCGATGATGATGAGGAAGATGAGGGTTACCCTCCTGTGCTCCGGTTGTCGTGAAGGAGCTAGTAAGTTCACATCATAATTAACGTGGTCTAGATTTTGGGGAGCTGAACAAGATTATAGGCCGTGGATTGAAGAAACTCTAAAGTTTCACCCGCATGCATGGTGGTTTTTACCTATTAGTTCTGTGAGTTTTGACTGTTTTTTAAACGTTCCAATTGGAATGAGATGCTCTGGGTGACTCTCAAAAGGTTCATCGGGTTTGATGCGATCATGTTGGCTTTATAGGATTGCTAATTTCTCCCCGTATGCTTGAATTTTCTTCAAGAGAATTATGGGCAGGTAGTTTGCTCGGTAGAAAACGGCCGTGAAAGACTCAAATAATTAATTAACATACCCCAAGGAATTCCCTCTCCAGATCACCGAATCTTGAAATCTCTTAACATGTCGTCATTGTCTGGCCAGGCCTGTCCTTCCATGACTCCTGTTGTTATAGCAGGGCCAACGAGCTTATAAGTGTTCCCATCGCCTGCTCGCAAAACGAATGGGGAAAAAAAGGCCAGGAGCAAAACAGCCAGATCTCCCGGCCGAATGCGTTGACAGCATACCCCCAGTCTTTGGTTATCTGTACAGAAAGTCGAAACCCGCCGATAGCAGTGGCGAATTGGACGAATGCCTCTTCGGTCAACGCTGCTTCATACTTTTCATCTTCGAGATATCGTATTCGACTACTACTAGTATCGTGGTCGGTTTCATGCTGAGGATCGAGGACGATGAGCTGAACAAGCTCCTGCAGTGCTTAGCGTGCCTGGTCTGGTGGGACTCGTGGAGACAGCCGGGCTACCCAGCTGCGCAATAGCCGTAAGAGCATCGAGCTGTCCTGTTTAACTCTTTTCCCACTGCCCAGTTCATGGGCCACGCTCCTGTGAATGCGAAAGACTGGTATCACACTGCTCAACTCGGGGCCGACTTTGTCAATTACAATCCCACGCATGGTGAGAATGGTATTGCTTTTGGAGAAGCTGTACACCGCTAGCGAGTTCTTTGCCGGCGTATATCGAGAGTGAAACCAGCCGTTCAGGTGGGCAAGCGTTGTGTCGTCCTCGCAGCTCCAATTCGGCACCCACGAGAACATCTTCTCGCAACTCGACCTGTAGTAGTTGTTGCAAAGAATTTAGAGGGAGTTCTCGCTCAAGATGGTCATCACGGTTGCATCTTTGAAGATGTCTTGCACCGGGCGGGAATAATTGACGTCCAAGGTACCGAGCCACTGTGGTAGCAGCGCCCGGAAGGCATATATTCTGTCTCTTGGATCTGAGCATTTCTTGGGACGAAACCCAGACTGCGGACCGAGCAGAAGAGGCGATGTGAGAGGGTTGTTGGTCTGGTATTTGATGTGCGGCCACAAACTGCGGGCCAGGGGTGACGAGAATTTGGTCATGCTGATCTCTCGGAGTGTCTGGAAGGCGACTGGCCCTGCGTTGCCACAATATACCCAGCAAGCCTTTGCCAAAGCCACTTCTTGGATAGTCCAAATCCTCGTCCAGTAAGAGCTTGTGGCAACTTGTAAAAGTTCCAGCCCTGGATCTAGAAAACGCAAGGACTTGTTAGCGCCGACGGGGCTTCTCCTCACTCAACGAGTAGCCGCTGCTGTTTAAATCTTCACCTACCTTGCACTAGAGGCTTAAAAATAAAGAGCATTAATCGCCCACACAAATTCGGGTGTTTGTGCGGCCCATACAGATTCGGGTATCTCGGGGCCCCAAACAGCCACGCAAGTAGGCACAACGACGGGGATGCAATGAACAAAAAAAGCTGCAGCCGCCATAGGTCTGCAAATTCTCTCTCGGCAGAGGCGTCTCCAGGCCTAAACCAGACGTTCACGCAGGCTGCTCGCCAGTAGATGTCGCCCATCATATGCATCTGGTGGTTGCGCTCCGGTATCGACGTCTGGTCGATGCAGATGGCATCCACCCAGAGGACCCGGGCTTGCTTCCTTCTCCGCAAGCACTTTAGGGCCAGTTCGCATTTTGGCGTGACGTGAAGTAGTTTGCCCTCGCAGAGTATGCTTGTCGGATCTGCAGTTCCCCATTCATACCACAAGGCTCCATACATCTCCGTGGGCGAGTCCAAGTCCATGGGGACAAGCCTGCCTGGCATTGAATGGGCTCGTGCGGCGAGAGGGATGGCCCCAGGATCATCATTTTAGTCCCTCTCTCGCCTTGGATGGGTGAGTAATGGAATTTTTTTGCTTCCCGACGAGGAGGTGGATGGTGAGGATTACATCAACGGCGTGCCATGGTTGTTTTCAAACGGCGATTTTTTTGAATGAGGATGGAATTTTGAGCATTTGAAGTTGAAGCAGGGTACGCCTGGACCTTGGGACGGCGTTTTTGTTTAGAAAGAAAAAAATCCAGCAAGCACAAGTCCGCAGGCTAGACTGTGCTCTCGGAGGAGATACAGTCCATGCGCAGCCTCAGCCAACTCGCACACTCTATGCGCGTATCCGTTGTCTGCTCACCCTGGATCTACACAGTAGATCGCTTCTTTCCGTGAGATGAGCCCATTTGTCACCGGAAATACCATCACCACTGCAATCTAATTACTATTTCGGAACTCCGTTGTCCGAGATGGATGTGCCAATCACAGTAACTGCCGATCCCATGCCTCGAAGAAGCCTGATACTTTAGCTGAGAAACCTGCTTGCTTCGGTACGTTCGCCCCTGTCTCACGCCAGGAATTTTTCTCGAGGCTAGAATTTTGTCAAGTCGGGATATTTAACTATATGGTAATTAATCCGGCCCTCCACTCTGCATACAAAATTTAGAACAAAAAAAGAGGAAATAGAAAAGGAGGAGAAGAAAGAAGAAAACGGGTAGTGCTGAGGAGGTCAAATAGCAAGTTAAGAAAAAAGGAAATCGTCAGGCCTCGATTTTGTAATATCAACAGACCCCTATATACTGCGGTGTAAGTAAGGTCAATGCTTGCTACAAGCAAAAATCTTTGTTGTACTCGTACCGCGCCCTTCCTAGGTATTACATTATTGACCAGAAAAAAACCCAGCCATGGCTTATCTACATGCTTCGCTCATCAGTGACATAAATGTCATTATAACCCGCCAGACACTGTTCCACGAGGTCCCTTGATGCCTGCCCACCGAACCTCGTCGGGTCAAGAGCATCCCACACCTTGAAATAGGCATCACCCAGGTCTCCGCCCTCAATCAGTTTCGCCAAGAACTTGGCCGTCCCAGCCGCATGCGTCACCCAGACTCCCACGGCCATGAACAGCCCGCCGACCGAAGACGCCTCGCCGGCCAGCGGCAGATTGTCCGGGGTCATTGAGAATATGCCGTTGAACCTCTTTGCTGCAGGGCTGAACATGCTGCTGGTGGCTGAGGGGAGGAGATGTCTGGCGCTCTCCAGCGGGACGTCAAAGTTGTCGAGCCAGTCGCCAACGGCGGTTCCATTTGTTGGCTGGTAGGCCATGGCCTTGTGGTCGTATGTCCCGAGCCCGTAAAAGTCGCCGTGGTCCCGCGCGTAGACGTGGTGCTCCGGCCAGCGGACAAAGGGCAACTTGGACTTTGACGGCTGCTTGGGTTGGCTGTATGCGTATGGATGCGCCACTGGTAGAACGGGCACGGTAAATTCGAGAATGTCGCGGTCTAGGAGTTCCTGGGCCCAGATTCCCGTAGTGATAGCGACTTTGCTGGCAAGGAAAGTTTTGTTGGTGGAAGGCGTTGGCAGAGTTTGAACCTCGACGCCAGTCACCTTGCCGTTTGCAATGAGCAGCTGCACAACCTCTCCCTGTGCAAACTGAGCACCCTGCTTCCGCGCTTCCTCCTGGTAAAATGCCGTGATCCTGCTGGCGTCTGCAGTTCCATCGGAGGGAAAGTGAAGGGCCGCGCCCTCGTCGGCAGCGTTTACTAACTCAGGCGCCAATTCCGTGGCGCGCTTGGTGGTGATAATCTCGGCAGGGAGTCCAAACTTGGCGGCTGTCTTGCATCGCGATTCCAACCGGGCGACTGCCTCCTCGCTGGCCGCGACCTCGAGCCCGCCGACGCGGTCAAAGCCTCCTGGGATCTTGGCATACTCTACCACGGTGTCGATGGCGAGCTGTGTCAGGACTTCGGACTCGTTGAATTGCCCGATGTATCCGGGCGCATGGCCAGTTGACCCCACGAGGGGCGTGAGGGAGCGGTCGACAACAATAACGCAAGGCCGCTTGGAGTTGGCAGTGGTTGGATTTGGCAGAGAGAGGAAATAGGCCAGCGCCGAGCCCACGATGCCAGCTCCCACCACGACGACGGTGTCTTGGGGATTCGACATTGGAGTTTAGTGTTGATCGTTGGTTTTCAGCACTAATCGAGTTTGCTTTGGTGAAAGACAAGAAATGTCCAATTCAAGTAAATTGGGAGCCGAAAAGCGGAGGCATCGCCTGATCTCAAAATTGTCCATTTAATTACCCCACTCGGTTGCCGTTGAAGGGCGCACGGCGCTAACAATGGAAGGTAAACGTCATTTGAACGCGTGTTTGTTAGTCTCAAGCATCCACAGCAAGGAAGGTATCACGACATCAACGTAAAGAAAAATACAAAGATGAAGATGCACGATGATTATTCTCTTGAGATTCGTGAAAAGAAGAAGAAAAGGTAAGGGGGCCTGGGTTCGATCATAAAATAAGGTCTTCGAATGATAAGGGTGAATCTTCGTAATGATGACGAGGATCATCATCGTCCGGTTTAGAACCTAAAAAATGGCGTCAAAAATATATCTGGGTACTTGAAATATGGGTTATTGATAGGGCATTGAGCTGCAGCTATCCCAGAAGGTTGATCTTCGACAAAGCAACGGAATTCTCCATGTCCACTGAGAGTAATGACAGCATCTAGTTAATATCAGTTGCTCGACAACCAAACTCTAGTGTCCAAAGGTCAGCGAAGAACTCGAAAGGCCAGCCCAGACAAAGGGGAGGCCAGAGAGTTTAGCTGGCTCAGCCTCAAAGTTGACTGCTTCCCAGCACCGAGGATGAAAGACTCAGGCATAGAGGTTTTACTAACAGTGATCACTTTGCCCCTAAATAGACATGTTAATATACCGTATTACTCACACGCTCTTAGAGCAGAAGGTCTGCTTGCTGTCTGTCAACGGCCCATCACTCTAGATAAGTGAACAACGGTGGGGGGGAAGAAATGGGGAACACAAACTGGTTAATTGAACGCCAATGTACGGAGTACTGTCTGTCGGACTACATTGATCCTCAAGATGCCACGATGATGGAAATCGATACTACTCAACCACCTGCTCGTCCTAAACGAGCAGAAGTAGCATTACATTCACTCTAAACGAATCAAAGCTTGTCCCGGCACAATGGGCCAGCAGGGTCTGATGCACTCTAGCGTGTGACAATGTTCCCTCCCGCCATGATGAACTGGCCGACAGGACCAAAAAAAAAAAAAAAAAGAAAAGAAAAGAAAGCAGGGTATCCCCACAAGGTGAACTTCCAAGACATGACAGTTGTCCAAGTCGACAAAACAGGACAAAGAAAGAAATAATGGAAGAAGCTAGGACAAAGCGATTCAGCGAGTTAATTACAACTGCCTTCATATCCTTTACCCGATTCTCATCAGTTGCCATGTCGTGGTCAATGCGAGTAACCAAGCGCAGTGGATGATTACGAAAACCGCCCTTTTCAGTTTGCCCTGGCTCTTCGCGTAAACTGAAGCGAGACGGGAAATTCGAACAAAGCAAACATCTGCTCCACGCGCACGCCGCCACATTGAGGATGATCCTCTTGGCGTTTGATGCAGGTCGTAACTACCCCAGAACATGCGTCGGCCCTGGGGTTAGGTAAGAGGAAGGCCTGCAGCAGCGTCTCGAAATAGGAAATATTTATTGGACATTGGGGGTGGAACACTGGCCGCGATCTAGGCCCAACTCTAAGAGCTCAAGATAAGGGGTCCAGTCTAGGTTTCTGTGACTCGGACTCCAGAGGTTTGCATGACGGGCGCGCTTTTTGAGAATGAATAATCATCAGTGATCAACTGATGGCCAGTTGCCATTGGATACAGGGGAACTTGTGCAGACTAATTACCAACCGATGGGACAAATGAAGATGGCAGCCAGGCAGGAATGTTCGCAAGTGTGTTCTGCAGGCAAATTCTCGCAGATTCTCCCACACACCCTTTCGTTTGCTCGTCGCGTTGGGTTTGGCGACATGCAATTGGATGGAGAGGAAAGGGCGCCATAGATCTTGGCGTGGAGGTCCCCCCCGAGCCCCCACTAATGAAGCGCAGTGCGGCTGGCTGGACCACAGAGTTCCCCAAGTTCCCAACCTTCTTCCAGGGCGGCAGGCGCAGAGTCACACGACCATATGCGTTGTTCTTTCCTCTGGACATTAACATTCCACCCGTCTTCGAGAAAGACTTCCCAACAAGGAAATTGCAAACGCAGAAACCAGCAAGAGCATGATGCGACTGGACACTTGTGGTCGACGAGGTGAGGTGTTGGGGACATCCAAAGTCAAACAGCGTGTCAAACGAACCCGCTGGCCGCTCATTCCAAGAATGGCGATAAGTAAGGCCCAAGCTCGAGCTGGCGTGATGGATGATGGAACGAACCCTCTCTTTTCCATCTTTCTCCCCTTCGGTGCAATGAGTTTGCTCCTTCCAAGTTCCCATCTCCACAAGTGTCGGTGAGACGATGACAAGTTCAACAGCTCAGGCCCCAGACGTCATCAAGCCAAGCCTCTCCAGTCTGCAAAGAACTCGTTAGTGTAGCTCCCTTCCCCTCCCGCGTCCGTCAATGGGCTCGATCCAATTTACAATTAGCTTCACAGAAAGAATCCAAATTGGCGACGGCAAGTGAATTCTTTCCGATAGTTGTCGGGTCTCACGGCACCAGGAACATAAGCTGAGACAGCGAAAACAGGCCAATCGGAGCCAGCGAGTCGTCTCTCTGGTCGCCAATCTCGATATGACACCAAGGTACTGATCAGTACTCACTAGTCCAATTGCCATCCCGCACGGAAATACCACCCCCAATTCGCCCAAGCTCCCTGCCCCTGCAATTGTCACAACTGTCCACTCTCAGGGTTGTGTCAACCCGTCGAACGGCCAGGGTAGTTGTTATCTTTGCAAGATCTGGGCTGCGACGCCTGCGGAAGTTTATTGCATCCGAGGGCGCCTCTTTCCGGCACCGGGCACAAACCTTGACCTCCACAGATTAATTCCCGCACCCGCTGCGCTGCATGCAAGACAACAGTTCAAATCCCCATCTGTGCTCTTATCTGCAACCCCTCTACGTGCGAGGCCACAAGCTGGCCAATTCTATCAAGTAAGCTACCGCCAGTCCGGCGACGAAACGATGGTGGTTGGGCAGAACATTCACCGACCCCCTCAACCTCACAGAGTAGGTATCCGCAATGGAACCCGCTTCATGACCATGCCGCCGGCCCGCCGCGAAGACAGCAAGCACCATGTAGTGTACATACCCTAACCTTGCAAGGCAATGGCGGTTGGCATCCGCACAAGGGCAATCCACGGCAGTCTTATTAGCCAGCTCCCCGAATTGGCAGGGTTGATAAGCTTTGGCCTGGGGGCCTTAGGCGTCTTGGTGCCAAGCTGCCCCACCATTCACCAACTGTGTTGGTGCGGGGCTGTCAACAAGGGTCTTGCTCTAAAACCTATGACTGATTGAATCGCCTTATCTCTGACCTGCACGCCAATCCAATGGCTTCGGTAGTGGGTTTCATGCCCAGACGCCCGCCGACGGCGAGACGGCGATATCCAGGTTGAACTTTGATGCCGTCCTCGAGTCCTCAGATGCGTGACGACGGCGGACGCCGAGGCCTGGCGCATCTGCCTGTCCCCTGTGCTTCACCGGCGTTGGGGTCGAACAGCTCGATCTCCTCAGCTCCAAACCCATCGAGCGCCGCTCTCTCGATGATCATCAGATGGACAACCTAGGCAATGCGGCAGTTGAACCTGCCTCGTCGTTCCACAACCCAGTGCCAGACTCCACTGCCATGTTGCCACCCTTCGCCGTACAACCTTTCCCCGTTCTGAGGTAACCCGTACAACCCCGAGGTGCATTGGAGTCTAGACGCGTGTGGGAGGAAGCTTCTGGGTGGGGGACGCCCTAAGATGGGGTCTTTGCTTTTGGCAGCTCGCATCTCGTTGAGCCCTAGCGACATGCAACCACATTCGGAACCAAACTCCAGAGCGTGGACCTTTGGTGGCAAGGGTAGCTCCTCTCGCTTTTATTCCAAGCTTGTGATTGGACTGATTGGCACCGTTCGTCCAAAGCTTGCCGCCATCGCAACTGAGACTGCTCCGTATATATTCACCACAGTTCCCAGCACTCTGCACTGGCTGGAGCCATCCTTTCCCCCCAGCGGCCTTTGCTGACCTACGGATACCTCGTCTGCCTTTGTTCTGCAACCGAGCCTGTCCATTATGTCGGAAGCTACAGGAACTCCTCCCCCAATCTCCCCGGCCCTTGGCCAGGGCGCTGGCTATGGCATCGTCCTGGGTCTCGGCGCCGTATTCGCGCTTGGTGAGACAGCTTCTGCCTCTGCTTGCCGCGCCAGTGACAATCGCGACTGACCACTGACACCGAGGCAGGCATGATCCTCGTCACCTTCATCCTCCGCCGATACAACCGAGAGCTCCAGACGTCCGAAATGTTCAACACAGCCGGCCGCACTGTCAAGTCTGGTCTCGTCGGCTCCGCTGTGGTCTCGTCTTGGACTTGGGCTGCCACTCTGCTCCAGAGCACAGGTGTCTGCTACCGATATGGTGTTTCCGGTCCCTTCTGGTACGCCTCGGGTGCCACCGTCCAGATCTTGCTTTTCGCGACGCTCGCCATTGAGCTGAAGAGACGAGCCCCCAATGCCCACACCTTCCTCGAGGTCATCAAGGCCCGATACGGCACCTTCCCCCACATCGTCTTCATGGTCTTTGGCCTGGTCACCAATATCTTGGTGTCGCTCATGCTTATCGTCGGTGGTTCGGCCACGATCAATGCCCTGACCGGCATGCACACGATTGCTGCGAGTGAGTATTAATTATGGCAACCCCTGACCCCCACGGCCCTGAAACTGACCACCAATCTTTGCAGTTTACCTCCTTCCCGTCGGTGTCGTCGCCTACACGCTCGTCGGTGGTCTGAAGGCTACCATCCTGACGGATTGGATCCACACCTTCATTCTGCTGATCATCATTATCATCTTTTCCCTGACCACCTACGCCTCGTCTGATGTTCTCGGCTCCCCCAGCAAGGTGTACGATCTGCTCGTCGAGGCTTCGGCAAGGCACCCGGTCGACGGCAACAAGGATGGCAGCTACCTGACGATGCAGTCCCGTGAAGGTGCCATCTTCTTCGTCATCAACATCGTTGGCAACTTTGGCACCGTCTTCCTCGACAACGGCTACTACAACAAGGCTATTGCCGCCTCCCCCGTCCACGCCCTTCCCGGCTACATCATTGGCGGCCTGTGCTGGTTTGCCATCCCCTGGTTGACCGCTACCACCATGGGTCTCGCCGCCCTCGCACTGGAGCAGACCAACCCAGCCTTCCCCACTTTCCCCTTCCGCATGGCCGATGCCGATGTGAGCGCCGGCTTGGTGCTTCCCTATGCGGCTGTCGGTCTTTTGGGACAAGGCGGTGCCATCGCCACCCTCTTGATCGTCTTCATGGCCGTCACGAGCGCCACCTCCAGCGAGCTTATCGCCGTCAGCTCCATCTTCACGTACGATCTGTACCGGACCTACTTCAAGCCTGACGCCAGCGGCAAGAGCCTTATCTACATGAGCCACTGCATTGTTGTGGGCTATGCGCTGTTCATCGCGACTTTCTCCGTCGGTCTGTGGTATGCCGGTATCTCGATGGGATACCTCTACGTCATGATGGGAGTCATCATCTCGTCGGCCGTGCTTCCAGCAACCCTCACCCTGACCTGGTCGGGCCAGAACAAGTGGGCTGCCGGTCTGTCGCCTATTCTGGGTCTCATTGTTGCCCTCATTGCCTGGCTCGTTACCGCCAAGAAGGAGTGCGGCGACTTGGGTGTGAAGTGCACGGGCTCCAACAACCCCATGTTGGCTGGCAACGTCGCCGCCCTCTTGTCTCCTGTCGTTCTCATCCCCGTCTTCACCTTGATCTTTGGACTTGACAAGTACGACTGGAAGTCCATGATGGCGATTCGCAAGGGTGATGACCATAAGCTCGCCGATGATGCCGGTATGGATCTCGAGACGATCCCCGGTGGTCACGAGGAAAGCACCGCAGAGTTTGAGGAGGAGCAGAAGAAGCTCACCCGCGCTGGCAAGATCAGCAAGTCGATGACTATTGCCATGGTAAATCCGATCCCCCTTTTCCTGCCGTTTTCTTGGTCTCAGCAACTAACACCAAACAGACACTCATCCTCCTAGTTCTCTGGCCCATGCCGCTGTACGGCTCGGGTTATATCTTCAGCAAGCAGTTCTTCACCGGCTGGGTTACTGTTGGCATCATCTGGATCTTCGCCTCGTTCTTTGGCGTTGGGTTGTTCCCCGTCTTCGAGGGCCGCAAAACCCTCGTCCATACCTTCAAGAGCATCTATCTCGACCTGTCGGGCAAGAGCTCGCCCAAGACAATCCATGCCCACAATGCTGTCGTCGAGGAAAAGACTACGCCTGGCGATTCTACCCCTCCTGAGAAGGCTGTCGTCAAGGAGGAGATTTCAGCGTCGTAACTGACTCCATGTATCACCTGTCCATGCAATACACGGCGTGTCCTTTTCTGCTGTTTTTAGCGATGAAATACGGTATACCCTCTTTGTGTTTGTGCTTTTGAACAAGGTTTGGGTTGGTTGCAATATTCCCAAAGAGATGATACCCCTCGTTGGGATTCTGGTGTTGCAGTGGAGAGCAGGGAACCGAGAGCAGAGTTGTTAGCAATTAATACCAATCAGAGAGCTCAACTTTGCTTTATGACTGTCTTGATCCGAGCTCGGGCTCCTCATGCTTTCCCGATGTCGTATCAACCCCGCATGTCGGGAGTTTCATGGCTGACAAAGAGGACGGCATGCAGCCGTGCGTGCACATGTGTGAACATTTGAGTGCAGCGGGTAAATTTGGCTTGACTGTTTTCCCGAAGGATCCATCCATCCATCCAAATCCACCCACACACCTTTGATAACTAGACATGTCGGCCCAGACCCAGCCATCTCCCGACGCGCATATCATTGCGTGCTTTTCCCCACTTCAGCCCCCTCCTCGATCGTGATGGCAAGTTCAGGGTCCACCCCTTCCCTGGACGATTTGGAGTAACCGTTTATACAACAAGGCCACAGACAAACAAACAAAAAAGAAAAGAAAAAAAAGATGGCGTGCGATTATGAGGGCAACCCGGACATGTACGGCCTGGGCATCCGCATCGGCTTTTATCTCCAGTGGTTTGGCACGATCCTGGCCGCGTGGATAGCCAAGACTGAAGTCCCCGGGCTCCGACTCAGCAACGCCTTCTTCATCTCGGCAATGTTCCTAGCCCTCATCATTCAGACAACTTGGAACACGGTCCGCCCCGTCGACGTCTACATCGCCTTGCTCCTCGCCTACGGCGCGTACTACTACTACATCCCCGTGTACGCGTGGCGCCTGGTCACGGCGTGTAATCCATTTTGGGACCCCACGCGGTGGCCGCGCGTGCCGCCCACGACGGTGTACCGCAGGTTGAATTTGGTCTTGTTGGTCGCCGTGACGTGTTTCCAGATGTGGTTCTGGACGACCGGGGTGAATTCTCTTTCTTCTTCTCTTCCGGGCGGGGGCCGCGGCGACAGACCCGCGGCGGCGTGTGATGAGTTTGGGTTTTTCTTTAGCAAAGTCCCTTTGCATGCGGGGCTGTTTGTGGCGGTGAATATTGTGTTTGCGGTCTTGTTGCTTGTCTGCTGTGCGGTGAGCTTTGGGCTGGATCTCGGGTGTTTTATCCCGCCGCGGTGGATGCGCAGGAACGAGAGGCGGTTTGATCGTCATTTGGACAGGCTGGAGAGTCAAGGCGAGGATGAGTATATCTCCCCTCTCTACCTGCCTAATAAGATTTTTTTTTTTTTTTTTTTTGGTTTGCCCTTGCTGACCTTTTCGGTCCTTGTCTGGCTACCTTAGATATCCGTGGAGGAGAGGACTGCAGACGCTGCAAAGCCTGTCGAACCTCACCGTGGCAACTGTCGTGGTCGTAGCAACCGAGCTCACGATACAGTGGAATAACCTCACCAACGTCAACGACCTGTCCACAGCCGTCCAGCTGATCCCGCTGATCATCGGGGCTGGCCTCGTCACCCATGTTCTTTACGTGTGGTTGAATCCCAGACACGACTGGGAAATCAGGCGGGTCATTGATCCCCCCAGACGACGGAGGGGTTCGTCGAAAAGCTCATCATCAGGCGGAGGTGGCGGTGGTGGTGGTGACCCCTGGCGCAGACCTACCGCGGCTTTTCTGCGACCAGACCGCGGCTTTTACCCCCCTGGAATGATGGGCCGCCCGTTCCACCCGCCGCAGAGGCCAGCTGGTGCCGCCGCCGCTGCTGGCGGTGCTAGGGTGGTGAATGCGGAGGATCCCTCGTCCCCGTCGTCGACGTCAACGGCGGGACAGCCTGCTGCTGCGTAGCGGGCAAGATTAAGAATGCTGTTATTTTTCCTTCTTTTTTTTTCTTTCCTTCTCAACAGACTGCCCCTTTTGCATCATGTCCCCCCACCTCTTTGCCGTCAGCATAATGCCGTTTACGTTTTCATGAGTTTCTTTGCAGGTTATTCTCCTTTTCTCGTCTTGGTAGCAGGGTTTGGTGTTCTTATGGAATTAGACCGTCAGTGAGTTCAAAGAGAGCAGATCACCTCAGGTTAAATCGTGAGTCTGGCAAGAGGGAGGTCAAGGAGGCAGTCAAGTTGACTATGGTCTTATTACTATGTATCCTCTGATATTATAGCGGGCGTTGGAATTTTGAAGTAGCATCTAATTGATGCAACCAGCTTAGCATGAGTTTTGACTGGCATGGAGCACATTAGAACATATTATTGACCAGTAGTGTTAAGTGTTGGGTTATGCTTTGATGTTGCTGGCAGGTATTACGTTGATGTTGTAGACTTTGTTGGCTTTATGGATGAAGTCAACGTGGGCTTTAATGCACTCTTCCATCTCCACACGGAGCCGGCAAAGCAGAATAGAAATCAAGCTGGGCTGGCTCTTCGAACTTGCTCCGCTGCCAGAGCCATCCTGGGCGCTCTTTGAAGCTGGAGTAATTTGAGATTGTATAAGGCGAAGCTGGCGGCAAAAGCTAAAGATCCCATGAACAAATGTGGCAGCAGAAAGGTGAAACAAGAGCGGTTAATAGGGGGTTTCGTGGAGAGTTGGATGGTTCCTTTTATTGAAACGGCGACTGCAGGAACACTTGGATTAGAAGAGTACTAAAACCTTGTGAGATAAGACGCTGAGAAAGTACGTGGCTACTTGAAGTGAGACATACATCGGGATGAGATCAATATTGTCTTGCCTTGCACCCATATGTGCGTATCTCATTGACCGTATTGGCACCAGACCATGACCGCTCCACCCACAACTTGAAGAATCAAGGCACAGAGACATATAACCAGTCAGGAAACTTCCCACACAGTGTTTGCCAAGTCATATTTAAGAGACCTCAGGAGACCCAGAATAATCAGCAGTGATCGGAATATGCCCAGCCTCTTCTGTATATTCATCACTCGATATATATTTGAACATGATCAGAATGTGGCCCAGGGTCTTGACCCACAGATGACCTTGGCCAGTTGCCGCGTCGCGTGGCATCTACAACCCGAAAATCACGCAATCCTTGCCAGCCATTCGCTTGGCACAATCCCCATTTGGACAGCCAAACGCCGGGTTAAATGCTGTGAACTCCACGGCACCGTGCCATCCTATTGGCTGTTTCTCACTTGCGTGCTTGCGTAACGCGTTAGATATTCGCATAAGGGGTATTTATAACATTGAAATGTAGATAGTTAAGCTTCATGACAAGATAATGAGTATGGGTTCCTTATTTGAGCCTCGGACTGGAACATGGGTTTGGTAGTTCCGTCTCGAAGTGGGTTTATTTGCAAAGGGTATGTGGGCAATGTTTCCCGCGTCTGTGTTTGTAATACGGATCAAGGATATTATAAGATGGATTCGCTCGTTGTTTTGTGTGTATGCGGTGTTACTCGCTACGTATGTTGACGAAGACTTTACTTGTTCTCGACTCCGTTTTGCTTTTTTATAAGCCCTCTGAATTCCAGTTTTTTTATTTTATTTTTATCTCTCTCCTCCATCGACCCATTTTCTGTCACAACTCCTTTGGCAACATACCACCACTCTATTCTCACAGCAACCATGACGTCGTCTCAACATAAAAACACCTTCAAGGCCCTCTACCTTACCTCGACTGGCGAAGTCAGCGTCATCGAGCTGGGCCCTGAACCACCGTACAAACCAGAGGGCGCCCAGAGCTTGATACGCGTGCAGTACTCTGGTGTCAACCCAGGGGACCTGCGCCACTTCTACATGGGCCTCCACTCGTTCATCATGGGCTATGACTTCACCGGCACAGTGGTATTGTCAGGCCCATCGTCACCGTTCCACCCCGGCGACGCCGTGTTGGGCATGACGGAGCCGGCACACCAGCGGCCGCAGAGCACGGGAGCGCACCAGGCCTTCCTCATCACCGAGCCATACTTGACCTGGCGTCTTCCGGTGACCTTGGATTCCCGCTCAGCAGTCGGTATTCCCACAGCCGCCCAGACAGCCGCCGATGCGCTGTTCAACTGCCTCGGCTTCCGGCTGCCCCGGGCTGGCGTCGATGGCGATGATGCAACGAAGGCGCCGCTGCTGCTCTGGGGCGGTGCCAGGTCTGTCGGCTGGGCGGCTCTGCAGCTGGCGCGCGCGGCAGGGTTCAGTCCCATCTTTGCGACCGCATCGTCTCATAACCACACCGCGCTGCTCGAGGCTGGCGCGACGCGCTGCTTCGACTATCGCATCCCGAACGTCGTGCAGGGCATCCGCGCGGCAACCGCAGAGCTTGGCATCTCGCTAACCGTGATTTTCGATGCCGTGGGAGAGGGACTGGGCATGTTCGAACCTGAAGGAACCGAGCCAACAAAAGACTTTACCTTGAGCTCGCCTGTCATCGCTAAACAGTGTCTGCCCGACGGCGGTGTTGACGGGAAGCAGGCCAAGCTTACCTGTGCGCTGCCTGTGGTGCAGGACAGGGACTGAACCTTTTGCTTGTGGTCCAGAAAGGCCGAAGATCAGCAGAGGGAGCACCCAGGATGGTGGCAGCGCCAGGACAAAGTTGTCAGCTGGCTGATCGAGAACCATGAAGCGGCGTGGAAACCATTGCCCAAGATCACCATGGTAAACACAGTCGCAGATGCGGTGGCAGCGGTGCGTGACACGTTCGCTACGAGACTCAGCATGGAGAAGGTGCTTATTGAGCACCCAATTCGATAAGGATATTTTCTTGATACCTTAGTTGGAGAATTTGGGGAAAGGGGCAGAGTTGGAGATGGGATGTGAGATGTGGTCCGGGAATAAGGGAACTCAGTCACCTTTAAGCAGCTAGTTCTCCGTAGATCTTGGCTAAACCTGTACTACTAGTTCTAGTATGCAAAGACACCGCAAAACCAATGATTAGTAGGAGGCTGGGTTGTCAATACGCCCTTTATTAATAATCCCACGATCATGACTCCCCACCTCGGTTTAACCCTGCCCCGAATGACTCATTCCCGCCAAACCTCCTCCACGCCTCCACAATCAAACCGTATCCATCGTGTTTACCTATATTATCAAATACATATAGACCAAGTAAGCCGCCCATTCCGAGTGGACTGCTCCTTTGACAACCTGTCTACCTAGCCACAGTCAATTGCAGCAATATTTCCTTCTAAAACAAGAAAACAACCCCAAACAAAATGCCTCTTCAACTCCGCCCCTTTACCGAAGCCGATGCCCTCAGGGTAGGCCGCATCGCGCGAGACGCCTTCCAGGGCACCTTGTCCCTGCGCCTCTTCCCCGCACACCTGCGCCGAGCCGACCAGGGCGATCCGGACGACGAGACGCAATGGCGGGCAGTGAGGACGGTGCGGAGAATGAAAGAAGGGAACCCGACCCTGGTCGTTGTCGACGTTGATGACAGCAACAGCGACAGCGACACCCGCGAGGAGACCATCCTGGGGTTTGCCCAGTGGGAGAAGCCGCATGAGCCCTCCTCGGACTTGGATGCCCCCAGGGCGTCCGACGGCGCACTCGCTGCGCCGCTGGAGTCCGAGCGAGACGAGGTGCCCGCCTCGCTCGACACGGAAGCGCTGGGCGGGTTGATCAGGGTTATGAACGTCGAGACGGAAAAGGCGCTGGGGCCGAGAGGGCATAAGGACATGTGGTGTATGTTGTTTGTTTACCCCCCTTTTCGCCTCTAGCTCATGATTGCGGGCTAATCAGTGATAATTGTTTCAGACTTGATGCTTCTCTGCGTTGACCCGGCGCACCATCGCCGGGGCGTCGGCAAGATGCTCGTGCAATGGGGAATTGACCAGGCTGTTAGCGAGGGCAGAAGCGCATATCTCGTGGCGACACCGGCGGGTAGGAAGCTGTACCAGACTGTCGGCTTTAAAGACACGGGAGACTTTGACATGCTGGGGATGCAACATTGGGGCATGTTGTGGGAGGGGCCCAACGCAGCTTGAATGCCAGGGGTGATGGCCGTCTCAGTTGCAGTTGTATGACTTGACAAGCAAGAGCTTTCAGAATAGTCGTTTGGATAATTTAGTACCTTAAAGACAGACACCTGGATATAAGATGAAATCGGACCCACCCATCACACCAGCAGCAGAAAACCATCATGCATGGCGAATTTCGGGGTCCAAAGCGCTAGCTGGGTCTAGACCGCAATCAGCATGGAGGTGCATAGTTTTTGACCTATTTATTACCTCGTGCAGCTGTTGGTAAGAAAAAAAGACCCCACGAACTAGGTAAAGCGGAATCCGGGCCAATTGTAGTAAGACCCAAGGACCTGGAATGGGGATTCTGCCAGCGAGCGGGGTTACGTGCGTACCATCTTTGTCTTTGTCTTGATCCCGCATCCGCCCATCACGATTTCCCGCATCCTGTGAGTTCTGGGTTCTGGAATCCGCTATCACACGTTAGCTCGCTTGAGCCCCTCCCTCTCACTTTCCCTCCAGGCAGACCAGATAAGGAACTTGGAAGGAACTCCCTTTGTTTGGTACATAGATTATAGAAGCAGCGACAGAAGTGAGACACACCGCCGTTAAACTTTGCTCCCATTCCTCTGCCGCCCGCCCGTTTGATCCATCACAACTTCACTGCCATTGCAACCAACTTGAACGTCAAGATGACGACGACGACGACTCTTTTGGACGGCCTTCAAGCCCTCCACCCGCAGCTGCGCATCGTCACCCCCGCCAACGAGGCCGAGTTTGAGAGCCTTCGAGCCAACTGGAACCTGGAGACGGTGGCCCGGCCGCTGGCTATCGTTGTCCCCAAGGATGAGACGGAGCTCGCTGCGGCGGTCAACTACTGCGCCAACTCGGCAACCCCGCCCATCCCGCTGACGGTGCGCGGGGGCGGACACGACGTCCACGGCCGCCATATCCTTGAGGGCGCCGTGCTCCTCGACCTCAGAGTGATGAACTCGATCCGCGTGGCTGCCGACCGAGGGACTGTCACCATCGGGCCTGGTGTGGTGTCACAGCAGCTACTCCAGACCCTCGACCCGTTGGGCCTTGTGGCAGCGGTTGGATGGTGCGGTCAGGTTGGCGTGACCGCTTGGGCGTCTGGCGGTGGCTATGGCATCACCAACGGCGTCTGGGGCATGGGCGCTCACAACATTGTTGGCGCGCGCGTCGTGACGCCGCTGGGCACCATCGTGGATACGGACGACGACCCGGAGCTGCTGTGGGCGATCCGCGGAGCTGGACTGGGCAACTTTGGCGTTGTGTTCGAACTGCGACTCATCGTCCGCCCACGTCCACGACAGCTTGCCGGCAATGTGGTGTTTCCCCTGGTACAGGCAAACCAAGTGCTCGTCAACGGCCTGCAAAAGTGGAGTGACGAGGGGAAACTGCCGCGAAACTTCAACGGCGAATTCAGCATTGGGACGACTGATCTTGGGTCAGGTATCAGCTTCTGGTGGTCGTGGATTCCCGAGCCAGGCGCAGACGAAGAAGAAAGCATCAAGAAGGGCTGGGCTTTTTTGGACGAATTCACCGGGTTGGGGACTGTGGTCATCAACACAGTGGCCGAGAGTAAGTCATTTGTCTTTTTAGGGGCTTGGATGTCAAGAAAGAGAAACGCTAATACAAACTCACAAAAGCCACCCTCAAATCATTCATCGAGTTCTTGTCTCCCATGTTCAAACTCACGGGGCATACACGAGTAACCTCGAACGCACTTTCACGGATGACGCCAGAGTTTATCGAGATCCTGCTCGCCAACCCGCCTCCCCCTGGTGGCGCGGGCCTGACAGTCCATCACGCGCACGCTTACCAGCCTGGACCTGGGCAGCCGATCCCCGAACATGTCGCTTTTTCCAGCAATGATGAGCATTACATGTACGGAGCGAGCGTGCTCTGGTTCCCCGGGGCGCCAGACGCAACCATTGCGACGCTGATGAAGTGGCTCAACACCATATACGACGAGACGGTCAAGGCCGGGCTTGCCCTGGATAAAGCGTACTGGAGCTTTTCACGGTCAGCTGACTGTGACGCTGTCAAGATCTATGGGGAGGAAAATGTGGCCAGACTCAAGGCGCTCAAACAAAAGTATAACCCGGCAAACGCGTTTCCAGCGGCATATCCGACCCTGGTTTAATTAGGGGTATGTTGAGAGACATTTATCAAGCTTTAGTTGGTAAGAAAACATGGAAGAACTGCACCATGACAAATACCAACAAAGCAACCTTCTACCGAGACTTTATAAAATAACTGCCCCATGACAAGTAACTACTACAAACAAGGTGACCTTCTAGCGGGACGTTTACATGGACTAACTTCACCGTGGCAAATACAAACAAAGTAACCTTCCAGCGAGAAATGTAACACACATGCATGAATGATTCGCATGAAAATCGGACGGGTGGCTTGTGGGGCGATGGGGCGATGGGGCACCAAGTTTTCCCCAACCCCAGCTGGCAACGTGAAAACTCTTCCCTCTTATACCCACTCACCCATCTCCACCCTCTTCAAGTTTCCTTAGAGGAATCAGCAGAGATGGCATAGCGGCAACATTGATGACTCTCACTCAGAGCCCCGGGTTTTGACGGCCGGTATCAGGATACTTGCTTTTGTACTCACCAGTTCCTTCAGAACAAGAGGCATTAAGACATGGTACCCCCCACTCGTTCAGAAGAATGCCCATCATCAACAACACAATCGGCAACTCGTCATGTATCGATGACATGATTTTTTTTCCGGTTGGAAATCGAAAGATTGAGTGACTATAAACGGGAAGACTTTCAGTTGTTCATGCATTTGTCCTTCGTTGCAAGCCTACCTAGGTAGATGATCTCAAGATCTTCAGAATGGGGCTTGCGCGTGAGATCGGCAACGATGGCCACCGTGGGCCAGCGCCCGGTGCATGCATGTATCCCTTAAATCTAGTGCTTGCTGATCCTTGTTCCACTGCATCAATCACATCCACCTCGCACGCACGCCCGCTCGACCATGGTGCCTGCCACTGGGGAAAGAAGTGGTCGTCGAGGGTCCGGCCTAGTATTAATAGGCCAGCCACCCGGCCAAATTATTACCGGAATATTCCAAATCCATCTCTCATCTCATCATGTCAACGCTTGTCGATTCAGGTTAGTGTCAACATCATCAGCATTTGCAGACATTTAGGCATGCGTAAGGACATGGTGTCACATACCTTACACACCACTACACCGTAGAACCAAAAGCTGGAGCTCCACAAGGAATATGAGGACACGGTTGGTTGATGCATATTTTCCATCTACGTGACACATGGGTTCCGGTAATGTTCATGCACACACCTGGCTTGTGTGTATATTATATTACTATCTCTCTCATCGCGAATCAAATGAAGAACATGAACGTGCAGTCAGCCGCGTCTTAATATTAGTCTAGTGCCTGTTTGTTGTTTCTGGTCCCGTTCGTCGCTGGCAGCCACCCACCCCCTTTTTCTCTCCTTCCTCTTGTGTTTATACGCCACTATAACTGAAATAAGGCGCTAATCTACCTATACAGTCCTCCGTCGGAGTTTTCTCACCGTATCTCGGCGGGTATTCAACTCCCGGTAGGGCAGAGCAGCTCGGGAACCTTGATTCAAACAGGTCGGCGACCCTCAAGCGGCCCGGTGACCTTTCAATCCATCCCCATATCACTTAATTGGTTAATTTGGTATCATCCACTTTGAACGGCAAGTTGAGCGGCGAGTTCTTGAATTGTCTCGTTTTATATATGTTTTTGTTTTGGTGCGGTTATTTGGAGTTAACCAATAATGTCTGCCCGTCGCGCCAAGTCAAGTACTGACGTACGTCTCGAGGGATCGGAGAGTCATGGAAGTTATTTGGAATACCTTGAGATTGAGCAAGGTGCCTTACTTTGGTCACAGCAGGAGTTGCACTTTGTTGTCTTTGACAAGCTACCTAGGTACGTTATAGGGGCTGGTACTACCTCTAGAGTGCGACGACGTAAAAGTCAACATTGAATGAGAAGCAGGGGGCGGGCAGGAGGGAGGGAGTGGTATGGCGCACGTAGCCGACTTCCATGTTGTGCATCGGTTAGACTCGGAACTGCCCATCTCATCAATCCTTGCCTAGGTACCTATTCTAGGTAAATTAGAAACCCCAGGTCTGCGCAGGAGGAGGTCTCACCGTTCATCTAGTCCATTAGTGTATATCCTCAACAGATTCTCTCAAAAATCTGTGTGCAGACCCTGCTACGGGGGCAGAAACCCATTGAGGGGGGCCGAAAGAAACAGTTTTGGGCCCAGTTGCGGCGACAGGAAACACTGACGGGGACCGAGGGAAACATCTTTATATGTCTTAGTACTAATGGGAATTAGCGGTCGGGGGAAATGGCGTCGTCGGTCCCGAGCCACGCTGCCGAACACTGGGGACAGTGTACTTTTCAGGGTTAAAAACGGCGGGTCGAGTGACAAAAAAGGCTCCAACGTTAGTTCCAGTCCAGCGCTAATGCACGCAAAACCCTAACAGCCACCAAGCCTTATAAGGGCCTAGCTTGTTTCCCCCCAGTGTCTCCAGAGCACTGGGTGTGGATATCGCGGACGTGGCTCTGGGTCCGGCGGGGGCAATTTATGCCAGGGTTAAGAACCTGGAGGTCTTGGAGTACCGTAGTTCTAGCGTCGGCAATAAACTCGAAGTGTGATTGGTAAACGAGGTTGGGCGGTTGTAAATTTGTAAGTACATTGAGGTCTCGTTTACGGACTGCTTGTGATGTCCGAGAGGTAGGTTGTTGAGGCCTCACCATCCCGCTTTTTGGATTCCAAAGATGTATTTGAGGTCTCATCCTCGGCTTCAAGCAATTTCATTGACTCGCTGGCGATCGCCGTCTTGGCTAAATCATTGGGATATGGCGGTTGCCTCTGCAAAATATGTACATGTATTATCGCCACCAAGAGCCAATGGCTGAGCTTGAGCTGTACGTGGGCTGCGGACGAGAGCCGGGACCGGGGTGTTCGCGGTGAGGTCCGGGGAGCCGAGGCGGTCTGCAGGGGGGTGGACGATGGCTCCCGCGTCAACATTCTTCTTTCAGAATATGAACCCATGCACCTTAACGTCATGAACCATGGCCCTGCAGGGAACGTTTGTCAGGGGGTAAGGTCCTTTTGTTTCGATCGATGCTATTCTCACGGGAAGCACCGACGGGAGATATGGATTGAACATTAAAGTAAGATGTTAATCTATGTACAAATTCTCCGTACCCTGTGCCTGGCGACACAGAAAAGGATACATTGGCTCTCACAAGGGCAAAAATTACCTTTGATTGGCGGATCAAGTCCCGGGCAAAACAAGGCGCCTCCCGTATCATATCAGGGAGGTGGCATATAAGGCTCATGTTCCCAGATAGCACGCACGTATCTTGCTGACATGCGGCGGGGGGGTTGGTGTTTGAACCCCCGGCGGCCTCGTCTTGGCTTTGGAATTTTGAAATCATCACAGCAGGGCACGCACCGACACTGATATGCTGGATCTGAATGTTTAATGCTTGTTGGTTGGGTCAACTTTCCGGGCCTTACACGCAACACCACTACCTACATGTGGTGACACAAAGGATGTATTCCAGGCACCAGCATAATTGGTACCCAGACATCAGTGGCGGGCCGCTGCCAATCTCATCTTGTCATGTTGGTGCCCCGAGAAGAGCCCGGGTGGCGTTATAGACTCGTTGGTTTCGTCTTGAAAAAATAATGGGGCTCAAGTGATAGAAAGTTAGAGGGAAGATGGGATGCGGCGGCTGGGCGGGTGGTTACATTAATTACCCCTTTACCGTGCAAGAAAAAAGCCAAACATTGTGACAGTCGTGGCGTTCCTCGCCGCCTCGACGACGCACTTGTTCGCTGAAGCAGGTTAGAATACACCGTGACGTCGTGCTGGGGGGTTGTGCGGTTCAAGTTTCCCGTATCTGTGGGGTGTTGAGATTTGGAATCTTCTGTCAAGGAAGAATGGGCAGCAGGTAGCGTGGCCTCCCAGGAGACCCGATCTTGGCCGCGGGCAGCAGGGGTGGGATCGACCATCCGAATCCTCACTCAATCGTACCATCCATGAACGGGCAATGTAGCAGCAGCAGTGCAGCTGTTGTGGAGCCACACGAACGTGGGGACGGAAGCTTGGGCCCTGGGTGTGCCATGTCTGGGTCTTGGGACGGGGGTTCGGGCTCATTGTCCAGGGAGGGACTACTCTAGTGCATTGCCAAAGAGGGGGGGGGGGGGGGGGATGGTAGGGCTGGAGGTGGCTGTTGGGGGTTCTCGTTAGCCCTTTGTGGCTGCTTTGGTGTGGCCGCCATTGTTGTCGACCGTTTACTGTGTATTGATTCCACAACAATGTCATCGGTGAAACAGTATCTGGGGGCGGAAGCTGAGAGCATTATCTGGGCCTCAAAACCGGGCTGCTTATACTGCTAGCTGCTCCTTCGGTTGTGATTCAAAGTTTTTTTGTTGCCGACTGGTATCTTGGACTGAAGAGTGCCGAAGCTAACAAGTTACAGTGCTTGCTTGGGACTAGATTCGGAGGCAATTTCCAGTAGCTCGAGACACTCAAAAAAGTCGCTTCGTCCTCGACGGAGAGAGCTGCTATTTTCGTAATAATTAGTGCAGTGCAGCACAACCACCAGCGGGTAAACACCTCAACAAGAACAGTGCCAAGGAGGTAGGTAGGCAGTCTGGTGGAGCCGGAAGTGTCCTGTTAGCGTTTGGCCAAGAGTGGATTCATCTGTGTAATATCTCGTGCTCCTGAAGTGGCCAGGGAAAACAGGTGTTGGAGGAAGTGCCTTGGTTCAGGATAAAACAATGGCAAGTTGTGACCGACCTGCGTGCAAACGGCCGGCTTATGCCACGCCATGCAGAACATGCGTTTTGTGACATGTGCGGGTTTCTGCTTTTTGTCGTCGGGAGTTGAGACCTGAGGTATGGATACATCTGCAAGCCCTCATGCAGAAGCTAATGAATGTACTCTAATCCCCGCTGACAGTGAACTCACTCTCTGATGGTGGGTGACGCCAAGTCGCCGTGCCGGTCTCCGCTTGCTTATGGTGCCGACGCTGGCCCGCCCTTTGTTCATGACAAGCGGGAGGTCCGCCCGAGGCCCGTAAGGCAGATTTACCATTTTACGGTGGGAAATTCCCAATCGTCGTCGACCTGGTCCGTGAACGCTAAGACGCTACACCCGCCGTTGCGTTACTTAACGGCGGGCGTCTTTCCCAAGACGGAATGGAACAAAACTTTGGTGCAAGATCCTTCCCGCCGTGCCAAATGCTCCTCCTCCTCCAAAAAGGGGGTGGTAGTCATTTGACAGGCGGGTTATGACGCCGTGTTTGGCCCGAGACGCTGGCTCAGGGGGAAGGGGAAGGGGAAGCAAACAAGCCCCTCCCGCTGCCCGCCCCTTCTAGGTGTACTGTAATTAAGTACTAAATACTAATAACTGGTCAGACATATTCAACGTAGCAATTAATCATTCTCAATATTTTGTTTTGCCTCGTGTAAAACTCGGGCTGACCATGCGCGTTGTCAATCTTCACGATGGCAGCAAGTGGACAATTAGGCCATCTTAAACTGGTGATATTTTTACCCACAGGATGCCAACGACCAGGAGAATGGCAATGATGACATTCCTTCACAAATCCTTCGCCGCCCAAGAACCTGTGCCTGAGGGGTTTTGAGCGAAGCTAGCGGCCGTCTCCTGCTGGCTTGTTACCCCAAGTAGCATGGTGAGGTGCTTGGCAGAGAATCCTTCGGGGGCGGTTTCTGGGCAAGCGCCTGGCCCGATGTGGACAAAAGATTCGACAGAAACGGGAGGGACACAAATGCCTCGCATAGGGCCAAAATAAAGTTGACAATTGGACGGGAGGGCGTCAAGAGGGCTGGGACTGTCTCCTGTACCAAGGTACTGCGCACGTTCCCGTCCTTCTGTGAGAGCATCGCCCACGCACGTTGGTATCCCTGCACCCTCGGGCAGATCATCCTGTCCATCCATGGAACCTCGGAATGAGTAGTAAAGACGGCCTCCTGCCGCTGCCGCGGGCAAGCGAGAAAGAAGAATGAGTACAGCATCCGTTTCTGAGTCGAGTCGTTGCCCGAGGAAGGGTATATGTCTGCATGCTGATCTGTTTTTACATTTCAACCTCTCTTTTGTTCTTCTTGCCTTTACCAACTGGGACTAGTGCTGGCACAGGTGTCAGTACCTGGCGTTAAAGAGCTTGGCTCTGGGAATGGGTTGTCTGAAACCGCCTAGCCACTGATTTAGCCAGTCATGTTTATGTTGATCTGCGTCTTGGCCCGACAAACAAACCCCCGGAATAGCGCCCTCGCTTCCTTCCTTTCCTTATTGTGCTGCCTGGGACCACTTGACCGCCCAAACGGGGCTTCGGCTAGGGCCCTGAACGGCTTTGGGGCCCCCATTCGGCAGGTGCCCGGCCTGGGTGATCTCCGCTGTCAGGGACTCACACTCCCTCGTTCAGGGTTTTTACACGGCATGCCGGCCTGAGGCTGGCTTGCTGCTGCTTGACTGCAATCGATCGACCACCTACCTACCTCCCTCCTACCTAACTGCAATGATCCATCGCCAATTACCTAAGCCCCCAGTTGTCAGTGCCGCGGCGCTTCCAAATCCAAATCAGCCTTGGGTCCTTGGCCCCATCTTCCCATCTTCCCCTCCCATGTATCCCTCCCTCCACTTCCCCCCCTCCACTAGCACCCCCCTGCTAGCTGCAGTCTACACTACCTACTGCTTTGCCAGACCACGATGGCGGGGTTTGATGGATGTCTGCCAATGCGTCTAATGACTTCTAAAAGTATACCTAGCACACCAGACACCAGACACCAGTGGCACTGCGATACTCTTCCAAGACATCCACCTCAGACTGCATGTGCAGGATGCCGCTCGCTCGATCCCGTTCACACCCCAATCCCCTCGTCCCTTCATCCCCTGCACCACCAGTCAAGACCACTTGCCAGCGTTCAGCCCTATCCCCACTAGCGTGGCATCCACACCCTATTGGACCCCGGCCCCCCGAGTCCAAGGCTTGAGCGACAATGAATATATCTTGAATGGGCAGCCCGTGCCAGCATCGGCCGTACAACATCAAACAAGACAAGTACGCACGACTCACTCGCGATGCTTGTAGATATATTACTCGGCCGAAACGACGCTCTTCTTTCTTGATTTCCTTCATCCTACTGTCTGCACATCCCCCAGATCCTCGCAAGACGAGAGTTCCACCCCACCCTCCCTCGACGATACTCGCTACCTACCTCAGGTAACAACATGATCCGCTCAAAGGCCATCCATACGACAAAGTGGGGGACGGCATGTACACAGTGTGCGTCGGCCAAGGCAAAGTGCAGCCGGCAAGCTGGTGCCTTGGGTTCCAAGTGTGACAGGTACATCCATCCTGGATGAGAAGATGACATGTCAACAATGATGGCGGTGCTAACATCACGTTCACCCATAGATGTGAGCGCTTGCTGAAGCAATGTACGGATCAAGTCCATCGGCCACGGAAGACAAGATCGTCCAAACCAGTACAGTAAGCTGACTCGATTCCATCACTCTCAAACTCGAACTCATCACTCATATCTCTCGTTAGATGGGTAGCGAACGGCTCTCATAATCCCAGCCAGGCCAGGTCATCGTCCGAGATGACGCTGACCTTGGACACATCATGTGCTTCGTTCGAAGAAAGCCCCATGTCTGGCACATTGGAGCCCCAAGATCACCCCATTGTTGTTCGCCCCTTGCCAATGTACAGCCAGTGCAATGCCGACAATAACTATGTACCTGTGCCCGAGACCTATCTTTCGTACGCACCACCGCGATGCGTTGGCCAACCACAAAGCCCTATCTGCCCAGGACCTGTTGACTCGGACGACAACCTCTTGGCCATCTTTCGCAAAGAGTTGATGCCGCAATACCCCTTCGTTATCATCCCCTCCAACATCCAGGCGGATACACTACGGGCTGAGAGGCCGTTTCTCGTGTCGTCAATCCGCATGGTGGCTAGCTACAGGAGCTTAGAGTCGATGCGTGGTCAGATGTTCCAGATTATGAGCTACATCTCGGACCACATGTTCCTCCGAGCAGAACGGTCCTTGGACCTCCTCATGGGCATCGTGGTCATCCTGGGCTGGTACCACTACCACTGCTTGAGGCACAGCCAGCTTAACAACCTCTTGTGTCTTGCCGAGTCCCTCATCGCAGACCTTGGTCTGAATCGCGGAGTCAGTCGAAGCCCGACAACACTAGACGGTGAATCAAAGACAGGGAGGATAAACGAACAAAAAAGACTTCTTCTTGGTGTTTGGTATCTAAGGTCTTCGTAAGTCTTGAGTGGGGGGGGGGGGGGGGGGGGGGGGGGGGGGGGGGGGGGGGGGGGGGGGGGGGGGGGGGGGGGGGGGGGGGGGGGGGGGGGGGGGGGGGGGGGGGGGGGGGGGGGGGGGGGGGGGGGGGG